>APFE031059403.1:0-10000 GCA_000404065.3 Pinus taeda
CCCAATGTTCCAAATAAGCATGATAAGGGAGTCGTTAATCTCTCATCCATAATGCTCACTTCTGAAGAAATCAATATCCTTAGCAAAGGATTGGGATTTGCGGTCTCTCCTAAGAACATTCCATTTAAAAACATCATCTGCAACATTGAAAATGGCACTCAAGGCCTTTCATCAAACAAAAAAGAGATATTGAGACAGGAATGTTCCCTAGCTATGTTGAAGTCTAAACGCCCAAAGAGTAACCTAAATAAAGAGGGACGAGAGGCTCTTATATCTCTTCGAAATAATGATAAGATAGTTGTTCTTAAAGCTCATAAAGGAGGGGCCACTGTTGTGTTAAATAAGAAAGATCACATTCATAAAATGAATGAGCATTTCCCCGGATGCGGGTGCCAGAAGATCTCGGGAGGACGAGCCACATGGCTCCCATGTGATCCATCATGCGACGTATCATGCAGATTAATGCCCCTGGCTCACCTGCCGTCAAAACGTTAATAAGGCGGGGTGGTAGTTCAGGGCATTCATTGCCGGCATGGTTGACAGGATGGCGCAGCTCGAAGGGAGCACCGAGCATTGGAATGGTATTATATACCTGGACGGGGACAGCATCAAGCCATTGTTCCACGAATTTCACTGTCAGACTGGAATTTGGAGGCCGAGTGCTCAGCTGTGGGGGAAAGCCTGGTGCTGGTCGTGGCGACTGCCATCCCAGGTTGCCCTCAAACTTGGCTCTCAGCACCTTGTTAATGCCACAGTGCGCAGAGGTTCAGTTGCAGAAGTTCGGAAGGCGAATTTTGAGGGAGGAAGGTTGCGGTCTGAGGCTTACCAAATCCTTTTGCAGGGGGCGAACAAACCAGCCATGGCTAGGCTTCGCAACAGGCAGCCATGTCGGAGAGGATCAGGAAGGGGCTCGAGTAGGGGTCGTGGGCGAGGAGGGGCTGACAGGGAGCATCACCATTGTTGCTGCCAATTCTGTCATCGTCGAGCCGGGGTCGCACCTCTTCAAACTGAGCAATTCGTGGAAGTCAGTGGGGTGAACATGGAAGGGCCAGCCCTCCCGGCATTTGGGTCTGTGGTCTTCACCCTGGGGAAGATGGGAGATTCTCATGGGGTTAGTGCGCACGTCTCAGTGCTCTTTACGAAAACACCTGAAACAGAGGGCGAGGGATCACCTCCAGCAGGGGAAGCTCCTCCCCCAGACATTCCAGGTCAAGAACAATCCTTGCTTCCTCCATCGATCGAGACCACGACCTCAGGGAAGGCGGTCGACCCCTCCACCTCCCAAGCAGCGAGGGCTCCAGATGCCGCCAAATGGGTAGCCATGTGGGAGGGCATTCCTGAAGGGCAAGGATGGTGTACAATTGAGGAAGAGAAGCCCCCCGAGGAGGCATAACCCTCCATTGCACGCCCCAGACATGGCGACCCTCTCCCAATTCAGGTCCAGTCATCTGTTTCATGTTGTTTCTCATAGCTCGGGTAACATCCCGCTCTGGTTTTATGTAATCTCGGATAATTGTCTAGTCTGTAGCGTCTGTAGCGTCGGTTAATGTCTGTGTGTCGGTTACCAGCTATCTCTATTAGGACAGAGAAGACAGCCCCTGCGTGGGCAGGTTATGTTTTGAGCCTCAGTCCGGTCATTTTGTCATTTTTGGACCAGTCTAATGCCCCTGAAGGCCGCTCAGAAGACTCCTTGATGAATGACTCCCCTGCGTGGGAGATTTTGAATCGGTATGCTCGATCCGTGGTATCTCAGTCTGCCATGGATTTCATGATAAGTCCAGCTACTCTGCATGTAATTTCATTTCTGTACATATAATAGAATTTTAGACTTTTTACCAAGAAAAAAAAAAAAATGAATGAGCATTTAAATTGTGGGAGTTATAGAAGATTCAGCTCCAACCCTATTCCCAAGGTGATAAAACAGGTCAAGAAAGCCATCATGGAAACAAACCTGGATGATAAAATAAAAAAGAAGTTGATTCCCTCCTGTGAGGTTATTCCTAGTATCTATGGATTAACAAAAATCCATAAGGAAGGGGTCCCTCTTAGACCAATTGTTAACACCATTGGTTCCCCCACCTATGAATTGGCTAAGTATGTAGCTAAGATCCTAAAACCTCTGGTTGGTAACACGGACTCTTTTATAAAAGACTCAAATGGATTTGTAAGGCTTATCAAGACTAAAAGGGTGGATAAAGATGATATTCTAGTTAGTTTCAATGTGGTTTCTTTGTTTACAAAGATTCCTCTGGATAAAGCGGTTTATGTTATGAGGATGGCCACCGATCCTGAAATAGCAAAGCTTGCAGAAATTTGTTTGCAGTCCACTTTTTTCAGTTTTCAAGATCACTATTATGAACAAATATCTAGAGTCGCCATGGGTTCCCCACTCTCACCCATTGTCGCCAACTTATAGATGGAGTACTTTGAAAGGAAAGCCCTGGACTCAAACCCTCTGAAGCCAGCATGGTGGAAAAGATTTGTTGATGACACTAACCTGAATTGGACTCATGGTAAGGCAGAACTGGAGAAGTTCTTCAATCATCTTAACTCTATATCCTCTGAAATCAAATTTACTATGGAGCTTGAAGAGAATGGTAAGATCCCCTATCTTGATGTTCTGATTAGTAGAAAAGAGGATGGTACTTTGGGACACCAGGTATATAGGAAGAAGACCCATACTGATAGCTATCTTCATGCTGACTCTTACGATCATCCTTCCCAAAAATCTGGCGTCTTAAACACTCTAGCTGTTAGGGCTTTCAGGATTTCTAACCCTGATCACCTAAAAGAAGAGATTGAACACTTAACCTCTGTCTTCAAAAACCTTGGATACAGAGAGTGGAGTATCAAGAAGGCTATAAGAAGAGCTCAGGATAAGGTTCTCTCCAGGCGTCCTCCTAAAGACAAGAAAGAAAATTATGGAATGGTTTACCTTTCATTCATCCAAGGGGTTACAGATAAGATTGCAAAAATTTTAAGGAAGAATAACGTAAACACTCAATTTACAACATGTGGAACTATAAGACAAATGATGAGGTCAGTAAAAGATAACATTGATCGTCAACAACTCAAGGGTGTGTACAAGATTGACTGCTCTTGTGGCAACAGTTATATTGGGGAAACCGATCTCTGAAAATAAGACTAAAAGAGCACGCGGCTGATATAAAGAATGAGAGATCCTGTACATCAGCCCTTGCAGAACACTCGTCCAAAACAAAGCATCATATGTGTTTGGAGGACGCTAAAATAATTGCAAGAGAGGAGAATTATCATAAAAGAAAAATTAGAGAGGCCATCGAAATTATGAAATTTCCTCAGAACCTCAACACGGACAATGGGAGTGAAATTAGTGGAAATTGGCTTCCCCTGATCAGACAAATAAACCCCTCTAGTCCTTTGGAAGCATAGTATCGGGGTTTTCAATTTAATTAATTAAAATTTTAATTAAATAAATTAATTAATAAATTAAAATAGAAATTTAATAATAAAAATATAATTTTTAATTGTTGGACAAATGATTAATAAATTAAAAAATAATATAAATAAATTAAATAAAACATATTAAATAAAATTAATCAAATTTATTATTTAAAAAAAAAATTTAATTTTATTAATTAAAAAAAAATATTTTAATTTAAAAAATAGCATCAAATAAAATAAATAAAAATTTATTTATTAATTAATTAGTTGGAATTATAGCTTATAGGTTAAATCTTGAAATTGTAAATGATTAATACACATTATAAATTATATAAAATTATCAAAACAATAAAAATACAAATTATCAAAATTAATTATTAAATCAATAAAAAAATTAAACTTGATTATTCTCAAATTAAATATATATATAAACTATTGATTAATTAAATCAAATAAAAACAATAGGAAGATTAGATTATTATTCCAATTAAATTTAAATTAATTAATCAATTAAATAGATAAAAGCAATTGAAAGAATTATAAAATGATTACTTGATTAATTTTAAAATAAAAATTAGAATTATTAAATTAATTAAATCAAAGCTTATTAATTTAATTTAATCTAATTAATTTAATTTAATTACATCCTTTTTAATTTAAATAATTCATTACGTATGATTCTTAATAAAATTAATATAAATAATTAGTCATTAATTAACAAATTATTATTAATAAATAATTGATTATGAATATAAATTAATTAATTAATATTGATATTAGAAGACTAGGGCTAAATATAAAGTATTGGTAATAAATATATAATAAAATTGATGAATCAGATTAACTAATAATAACTTAAACTAAAATTAAACTATAACTAATAAATATCTTGAATAAAAAATATTAAAAATTAAAAATAAATAAGAAATCATACATATGAGTGTCAGCTTCTTTAAAAAAATAGGGATCTAGGTTTATTTATTCCCGGGTCGTTTGACTCTTCTCTCAATAAGCTTTCATTCATATTCTATTAGTCCTAATGATGGATTCTCTCTATAACATCTGGTGTTCCATATACATATAGGTAATGTCCTGCTATATTTGCTCTATGTCTTGTGACTATGTACTACTGATATATATTGTGTCTAAGACAGTAGTAGATTGTGTACCATTGATATCTATTATGTCTAGTATCTTGGCTACACCCAACCTTCCTATGGCCCTTGGCACGGACCACCACACACACATATATATATAATAAAATCATGTTTTCTTAATCATTTTATATCTTGTTTTTTTTTAATTTAAATTTTGATACATTTTTTATTATTTATTATATTTTGTTTTTAATATCTTTTTTTAATGTATTTTAAATATTATTATTTATTTTAATATATATAGTTTAGAGAGATCTGTCTTTCAAATCCATCACATAAATATTTTAAATTGCCATCGTGTTTCGAACCATAAAATGTGGTTCATTAATATTGATAAATCATATTTGTTCATTCCAAACGCATCTGAAATTTAAAATATTTATGTGACAAATTTGGAAGACAAATCTCTGAATTACTCTACTCACAAAAGCATCCATTTAGATATTTTCAATAAATTTGTATAAAAAGCATTCATTTAGATGTTTATTTTTTCTAATTTATTTCGTATTTTGGTTATTTTTTAATTTGTTTCATTTTTTCTTTTCTTTTTTATGTTAATTTTTTTAATAACATTTTTTATTTTTGTTTTATTATTTTTTCGATTTTGAAAGTTGTATTTTATTTTTTGTTTTATAATTTGATATTAATTTTTCTCCAATTTCAATAATAATAACTTTAACTTGTTTATAATGTTTTAGCTTTTTCACCTTATTTTATTTATTTTATTGGTTTTTTTTTTTTTCAACAATTTTGTTTAAAATGCTTTTAAATTATTTCTTCTATGTTTTTGTTTTTTTCAATTTATTTTAGTTTAACATAACAATTTTTTTAACTCTTTTTTTTAAGTTCAACATTGGTTAGGCTACATCATGGTCATGTCCAAGAATGACACGTGAATAGGGAGGGGAATTGAACCGATGACTTAACCTCCAGGAGTGCCTTAACAACGCACCCAATCACCATCTATCTAACACCGCGTAGACAATTTGACTCTTTTTTTATTAATGTTGTTTTTTTAAAACATTTTTTTTATTTTGACATTATTTAAAATTTTATGTGAATTGTTATTCTTGGAAAAAAAAACTTCAAATATTCTCATCTTTGGACATAAGATTCATTGAAATTTCATGAAATTTGTTTATTTTTCCAATTTTTAATAAAATTCATTTATTTGGACATGATCATTTTTAGTGAAATGTATATATATATTTATATATACATATACTATAGAACATTAGACCACACACACAAAATTTACATTTTCTTAAGTGTTTTTTAAATTATTATTTGTTCTAGTTTTGAAATTATTTTTATGTGGTATTGAAGTAATAACTAATGAATTAGTATATATAAATTTCATCTTTCAAAATATAATTTTATATTTTTTAACTAAATATATATATATTATATTATTATATATGAAATTCATTATAAAAGTACTTGCAAAGAGAAACATAGAAACACAAACTCCAAAACACTTAAAAAACACAACATCTTGGAAGAAACCAAAGAAGAAGAGAAGCAACTTGAAAATGTATAATAACCAACATTTAAGAAAAATGTGCATACTTAAGATATAAGAAAATTTAAAGTGTCTAAAATATGTCCAAAAAAAAGGTTGATGCTTCAACGCTTTTCAAAATCAGCATGAAAATTAACAACATTTAAAAATAGATGTTCATGCTTAAGGCATAAAAACATTTATAGTGTCATACGTGCCCCCTTCCTCCCCCCAAAAAAAAGTCAATGCTACATCAACATTTTTCAAAATTGGCATTAAAATAACCAAAATATAAAAGGAATGCTCATCCTTAATATATAAGAAAAATTCAAGTGTCAAAAATATGTTTCTCCAAAAAAAAATTAATGTTGCATCAACACTTTTCAGAATCAACATGAAAAATGTGATTTGATATGAACTTTAAAAAAAAATGAAAACTTAGTACAGTTATTTTGATAACTTTTTTTATTGTATAACTTTAATTGATTGGCATTTGTTAACTTATGGATCGACAAATTCGAACGTGGGTTACCAATGGGCAAAGGAGGAAGGATGGCATATTGTTGCTAAAGTTAATGACAAGATCACCAAAAAGAAACTTGTCATTCCCAAACACTCCATCGGTGATCAAAATCACAAGACATGCTACCTACTGGGGTCACCTGTTTCGTCGTCGAACACATTTTCATTAATAATTCGGCCTGCTTTGTCAAACTGAATCTACAGATTGTCACGAGGAAGCACAAGAAGAATAAGAATTCAACAAGCTCGTGAGTTCATAACAGGTTCTCCAATATGGTGAGTTGTTCTAATAGTTATAGACTCAGCACTTCCTTAGTCGATACTGTGTTTGGCTCTTTTGTCAGTGACAACGAAGATGAAACTCTGTTCTCGCCTTGTGAATGATACACGACCTCTAATCATTGCAAGGTTTTTTCGTCGAAATTGAGCATTGATTACTATGAATCTCGATTGTCAACTATCGACGAAATTTTGAGGAATTCTCATTGGTCAAAGACTTAAAAACCCAAGAATCTATCAAGACGAAAGTTGTACTTGCTAGTTTTTTTGGATTTTTGGATGATAAATATGGGTGGGATTATTGCAAATTGATTCTAAACACTAATAATATTTATCTATAAGATGTGGAATGAATTTATTTTTTAGGATTCTACCAAATTAAAATTGAAAGACACAAATATTGATGCAAATATCGAATAGAACATGTTAAGCTCTCCCCTGAGGTAGAGGATAAATTTGTTGCGAAAGTAAAAACATGGAAAGTAGGAGGGTGCAATTGGGGTAATAGACATGGTCCCCATGAATTTCATGTTCACTATTGCATTGCATATGGCTAGGTATAGGTATTTACGTGTATGGGTAATATGGCACACGTGCAAAGTGTTAAGCTCCCTCTCCCAACGGCCGCTGATTTCTAGAAACCAACTGTAGTAATTTCTGGAAACCAACTACAGTAATTTTTGGAAACCAACTACAGTTATTTCCTTAAATTACGGAAATCAATTGCAATTATATTAATTTCTTGTTGGGAGCTCCTAGAGTGGTCCATTACTCCCTCTGCAGTTCTCTACCATGATCTATGGAACACTTGACACATAGCCAACAAAAGCTTGATAGAAGCTTGGCTATAAATACTTCTGGCTGGTCCCCAAGCTCACTGACTCAATCCCCTTCAGCCTTACACCATCAAATTAGAGTGAGCGGAGCTTGGAAGTGCCACATAGATGAGAGATTTGTGTAGTGATTTTTTTGGCCAATGAATTCCTTGTCAATTGGCATTCGTATCGTTTGAATACGCTCTTGAAGCGATTCTGCCTAGTTCTACAGTACATACTTTTTGTTTGGTACGGAGTCCGTCGCGTGTTTTTGTTTGAACTGCCAGGTTTTGGTTCCATGTAAGAGCATATGAAGCGTTGTGTAATGTGGCATTAAATCAGTATTGTTGCAAGATTTACTCAGTGGAAGCTAAGGAGCCCCAGTGCACGTAGGATTAAGAATAAACAGCTTATTCCAGATTTTCCATATATGATTTTAAGCTTAGTAAATGCACTGGTACACTGATGTTGACGTTCCTCCATCTAGAATTGTTATAATTTAAGGTATCTATGTTTTGAGCGAACGATTACGTTCGTTGTTGGATCTCCGGATTTCTATTACTACAAGTGTTCACTTCGATATTTTCAATAGAGTCCTAAGAATTTATTAATCACTCTGGTAAGGCACCCGTTGATACCATTCAACAAATATCAGAGTGTGAGAAGCATCAATGGCTGGAAGTATGTTTTCCTGGGCATCAAGTTTTTTACGATTCTTTTAAGTATTTATTCTGCATTAAAGAATCATTACTTAGTTATCATTTGGTATCAAAGCAATTTTTATCTCTGCCTTGGTGTTTATAGACATGCTTTATTATGCTAATGTTATATTTTGAGAATTTTTTGAATTAAGGCATTTATTTGGAAATATGTCTAATTTTTGCTCAATATTTATGCTTATAATATTTATTTAGTTTAATTATATGCAAATTGGATAATTATTGTGCAAAATGTATTAATTATGCTCGTATTTAATTTGCATAAATGATTATTTCTGCTCTAATTAAAACATTCTATTTTGGATGAGTATACGAGACCCATCATTAAATGTTATGCATGAATATTATAGTTTTATTTATGCAAATTATCAGTATTCTCATATCAAGTTAATTTTTATGTAAGAAATAATGTCTAGCGATCCATATAATTTTAATTGATTAGAGAATAGCCACAACATCTCTTTAAATTAATATATATTATTATGTTTTGATTGGATCCATTAAAGAATATTTAGACATTAATTGTAACTCTAATTATACTAAATATAATAAATTTTATCCCACAAGAATTTTTATTATATTTATATAATTAATTAGGATAAAATATTAAAGTATTGACAACTTACCCACAAGGATTATGAATTAATAGTTTTATCATAAAAATTCAAGTCTAAGTTAGAATTTATATCAAATTATAATCATAAGATACCCTTTAGAATTATGAATTATGTGAATAATTTGATAAATTCTATCATAAAGAATAATTGAATTTGCTTGAATTGAAAATTTAGTCCACAGACAATTTTCATGTCATTAGATTCAATTTTTAAGCATGATTTACATTGGCAAAGCATGAAATTTTATTTAAGCCTCAAATTTAACATAAGCATGTGATCTTTAATTTTGTGCAGTTGTACAACCTGCAAATTTCTCTGAAATTTATTATGATATCCCTGAACTTAAGGGAGATAACTATAAGGTCTGGAAGGAGAGAATTCTCCTTCATTTAGGGTGGATGGACATAGACTATGCTATTAGGAAGATGAACCACCAGCACTCACTAATACCAAAACTGAAGCAGACATCATGCTTTATGAACGATGGGAGAGATCTAATCACCTAAACATGATGTTCATTAAGACTAAAATTTCAACTAGTATTCGTGGTTCCGTTGATCAGCATGAAAAGGCCTGAGACTTGCTGAAAGCCATTGATGATCAATTTGTCACTTCAGACAAGGCACTAGCAAGCACCCTAATCATGAAGTTCTCATCCCTAAGGCTCACCAGTGTGAAAGGAGTGTGCAAGCACATCATGCAAATGAGGGACATTGTGGCTCAATTGAAGAAACTCGAGGTTGAAATATCGGAGTCCTTCTTAGTGCACTATATCCTGAACACTCTTCTGCACCAATACGGACCCTTCAAAATCGCATACAACACACATAAGGATAAATGGTCAATTAATGAACTCATGACCATGTGTGTTCAAGAGGAAGAGATATTGGTGATGGAACTGGGAGAAAGTGCAATGCTGGCAACGCACGGAAAGGGAAAATCTCAAGCCAATAAGAAAGGGAAAGGT
>APFE031059403.1:12500-48332 GCA_000404065.3 Pinus taeda
TATATCATTGGCATTAAGATCCATAGAGATAGGTTTCAAGGCATCTTGGGTCTGTCACAGGAAACCTATATTAATAAAATTTTAGAGAGATTTCGGATGAAGGATTGTTCACCAAGTGTAGCTCCCATTGTGAAGGGTGATAGGTTCAATTTGAACCAATGCTTGAAGAACAACTTTAAAAGGGAACAAATGAAGAACATTCCGTATGCTTCTGTTGTCAGAAGCCTAATGTATTCTCAGGTCTGCACAAGACCTGACATTGCATTTGTTGTGGGAATGTTGGGACGATATCAAAGTGATCTAGGTTTAGACCTCTAGAGAGCTGCAAAGAAAGTAATTAGGTACCTTCAAGGAACCAAAAACTACATGCTTATGTATAGACGAACAGACAATTTGGAAGTAATTGGTTACTCAGATTCTCATTTTGCTAGATGTGTTGATTCACACAAATCAACATCAGGATACATTTTTATGATGGTTGGTGGAGCTGTATCATGGAGGAGTTCCAAGCAAACCTTGATTTCCACTTCTACTATGGAAGTCGAGTTCGTCTCCTATTTTGAGGCTACTTTACATGGTGTATGGCTTAAGAGTTTCATTTCTAGGCTTAGAATTATGGATTCTATCTCTAAGCCATTGAGAATGTATTGTGATAATTCAGCGGCTGTTTTTATGGCTAAAAACAACAAAAAGTGGGAGTCGAAATAAACACATCGACATTAAGTATTTAGCTATAAGGGAATGTGTTAAAGAAAAGAAAGTGGTCATTGAGCACGTCAGCACTGAGTTGATGATCATTGATCCTTTAACTAAGGGCATGCCACCGTTTAAATTCAAGGATCATGTAGTGAATATGGGACTTGGTTCCATTATGTAGTTTCTCATTGTATGGACAATGTTATTTTAATGAAATTCATAATTATTGTGATGTTTTTCTCATATTTATATGCACCTTAATTTGATTTGAGAGAATTCATCTATGTAGGACCAAGAATAAACATAGGGCTTATTCATTAAGAAATTGTTGCCACATAAATTATAATAGAAATAAATACATAGTAATACATGGGAGATAATACTTGTCATTAGAGGACTTATCACCATGATTCATGTATCTATTACTTAATACGGATTATCAATGGGTTGTAAGATGAGACATTAAGATTGGAAGTATGGACCAAGTGGGAGAATGTTAAGCTCCCTCTCCCAACGGCCGCCAATTTCTAGAAACCAACTGTAGTAATTTCTGGAAACCAGCTGTAATAGTTTCTGGAAACCAGCTGCAGTAATTTCTGGAAACCAACTGCAATTATTTCCTTAAATTACAGAAATCAACTATAGTTAAATTAATTTCTTGTTGGGAGCTCCTTGAGTGGTCCATTACTCCCTCTGTAGTTCTCTACCATGATCTATGGAACCTTGACACATAGCCAACAGAAGCTTGATGGAAGCTTGGTTATAAATACTTATGTTTGGTCCCCAAGCTCACTAACTCAATCCTCTTCAGCCTTACACCAACAAATTAGAGTGACCAGAGCTTGGAAGTGCCACACAGATGAGAGATTTGTGTAGTGATTTTTCTGGCCAGCAAATTCCTTATCAATTGGCATTCTTATCATTTGAATACGCTCTTGAAGCGATTCTACCTAGTTCTACGGTACGTACTTTGTGTTTGGTGCGAAGTTTGTTGCGTCTTTGTGTTTGAACTGTGCAGGTTTTGGTTCCCTGTAAGAACATATGAAGCGTTGTGTAATGTGGCGTTAAATCAATATTGTTGCAAGATTTACTCAGTGGAAGCGAAGGAGCCCCAATGCACGTAGGATTAAGAATAGACAGCTTATTCCAGATTTTCCATATATGATTTTAAGCTCAGTAAACGCACTGGTACACTGATGTTGATGTTCCTCCATCTGGAATTGTTATAATTTAAGGTATCTATGTTTTGAGCGAATAGTTATTTTCATTTTTGGATCTCCGGGTTTCTATTACTGTAGGTGTTCACTTCGATATTTTCAAGAGAGTCCTGAGAATTTATTAATTGCTCTGGTAAGGCACCCGTTTATACCATTCAACAAATATCGGAGTGTAAGAAGCATCAATAACCGGAGCTATGTTTTCTTGGGCATCAAGTTTTTTACAATTCTTTTAAGTATTTATTCTGCATCAAAGGATCATTATTTAATTATCACGAAGTATGGTTCAGACTTCACACAATGTTGTGCTGAGGATGAAATTTTGCGGAATATGAACCATATTTCTCATAATGCACCCAACGTCACAGTCTTTAGTAAATCATGTAGTCGTCAATTATAAAAGAAATGAGCATATGAAGATATATGATAGAAAATGTAAGAAGTCAGTGACCAAACACAACCATGGTGAATTCGTTGTGATTCATAATTTATTCGAGGTGTGTTTCATTACTTTATAATTGTTCTATTTTTTTATCTATATTAACCCTCCTTATTTCCAAGTGATTCATAATTTCTCCATAACACCCTACAAATTATTAAATTGCGCTATGTGGTCCTTGCTATTCAAAATTTTAATTATATATTTCGCAACATATTTTCATGCCACAACAATTGTATTGCCAACACGCATGTGAATAGTACTAACTATGTTTTCTCATTGCTATGAACCTGCAGGTGTTCAAATCAGTTTCTTTCTCGCAATTTTTTGAAGAATTCCATCAAAATTTCAATGCAAATCATAGTGATTGAAATGTGGTCGAGGGTTTTGATTCTTTTAATTTAAAACAATCTAAAGCTAATAAAAAAAAAATTGGTAGCAGATAGAAAATTTGAGAGTGTTTTCTTGCTTGATTTCATTTATGGAACTTGGTTTTATTGAATAATGAGAAGGCCCTACAGTATGATTAGCAAAGTACATGATAGAGAGTTTACAATTATTCTTTGCATTTTTTGCACAATCATAATCACATTTAGGATATTTAAAATTTTGTTGTTGAGACTTTCTTGTTTGGCAGTGTATATAGTGTGTTTTCTTGGTAATAATGTGTTTATTTTTCAATAATAAAATAAAACAAAAATAAGATTATAACTTATTGTGCGGAATTTAGCTCATTGTGTGGATCTCCTTGCAATGAGCTAAGTTTCACACAATAGACTAAGTTATTAGTTGTTCTATATGACATCATTATTTAAAACGTCATTGTATACTATTGAAGAATGTATTTAATGCATTGTTGAAAAGTGTGTGACGGTGGTCTATAAGTCTCACATTTATCGAGTACCATACAAAGGATGGTACATACTGAGCACAATGTTGTGCAGAGGATGACGTTGAGCAAAGTATGAACCATCTTTTGCATAATGAGAGCATAAAGCACCCAATGTCATGTTCAAAGTTTGATTCGGCCCTCCTACAGACGACTCCTCTAGCTGCACACGCTTAATTGATTAAAGGCTTTGTACACTTATGGTATATTAGCAATCCATATACAAAAGGTTAGAAAAACTCTGCAATGAAATAACTCTCGCATATTAAATAACCATTAATCAAACAAAGATAATAAAGAATGCATAAATCGAATAATCCATTAAACTCTTTGTTAGAATTAATGCTTCCATGTGTATGATGTGATCTACAGGTTGTCATTCTGAGTCCCGAGGTGTCAATCTAGAAGTTGTTGTTCCCTATGTCTGAGTTGTAGTTGTGTCATTTCCGAGTCATACATCCACTTTCTTAGGATCTAGATTCATCGAATTCTATGATCTATGTCCTATATATTTGTAATTTTTGTGATGAATAAAGATATCAAGTGATTTGTGTGTATCATAATGTGCTCTCTCTAATTTTCTAACATGGTATCACATTTGGTACTGTCTTGACTCCCTCAAGGGAGAACAAGGAATATGTGAGGGATCCTGAGTGTTATTGTTTCTATACATATTAGTATAGATGTGTGAGAATTTATTTTTAATATGTGGAATTGTTTGTGATCCTGTGTGTCTAGATTTGTTTGTTGTTTGTAGCTTCTTCAAGCATCATCGGATTCTTTCGTCATATTGTTATCTGTAAAGTTTTGTTTGTGTTTATTTGTGTGGAACCTGCAAAGGAGTTAAATTCGTGCATGGATGGTTTTGTCAAAATTGTGTGCACTATCATATTGTAAATCTTCCAAATCATGTTGTCAAACTATTCATGTTACTGCACAAATCTGGTGTTGAGATCTAGATTTGAGATTTGGTGCAGAGGAGTTTCAAGTGGCCAGTGATATATGTCAAAAGTGTTAAAATTGGAGGCATGTCTCAATTTTTCGCTTCTGAAGGGAAGATAACTTTATGTTAGATGTTTCTATTGTAATCTTGTCCTGGTCTCAAATTTTGGAGTTTGCATTTTAAACATATTGAGTCTAGTCAACTCAATATGTGAGTGTAATTTTGTTGGAATTGACCACTCTAACAAATTCTTTGTGAAGGCGAGAAAACTCCAAGATAAAGATTGAACTAGATGAATAAATTTTGACTTGTGCTAAGGAGGGACGTGGTGACTTGTCTATGCCTGGAAGATAGTTAATAGTTTGATTATTATTGAGTTTGCAGTTGTGATATGTCTTTGTCAAGTAGTTTTCTATTTCTTTCAATTCTTGTTATAAAAAGGGTTGGTGTTTCTTAAACTGGAAGCCCCGGTGTCTGAAACATCAATTCTTGTGTAAGGTTAAGTTGTTTTATCAACTTTTGAACAAATATAGTATCCAAACCTCCATCGTAGCAACTGACAGATAGTCGAAAGAAATATATCCAACGGATGGTGATTGGTCCATAGGATGGTTCATTACTTGACACCTCTTATCACGGAAGCCTCGACAAGCAGAGGTGGTAATATTGTTGATCTTGAAAAGTTCATCAATGATGCTTAGAGGATATTACGCTTTAAATGGAGGTCAAGTGACAGCTAGAAGATGTGGTGGTGAAAAAGTGGTGTTTGCGAGATTCCAAAGTGGATGTGAGTGTTGATGAAGACCAGTTTGATAGAGATTCATTTATTGTTGTAATGTGTGTTTTTATCTTTGTCATGTAAGCATTAAGGGAGGGTGTTGGAAGTAATGCTTCCATGTGTATGATGTGATCTACAAGTTGTCATTGTGAGTCCGAAGGTGCCAATCTAGAAGTTGTTGTTCCCTATGTTTGAGTTGTAGTTGCATCATTTCTGAGTTATAGATCCACTTTCTTAGGATCTAGATTCGTCAAAGTTTGTGATCTAAGTCCTATATATTTGTAACTATTGTGGTGAATAAAGGTATCAAGTGATTTTTGTGTGTCATAATGTGCTCTCTCTATTTTTCTAACACTCTTAATATATTAAATTGATTAATTGATCCATATATGTGTCTGTTTCCACACAATGTCAATATAACTCTCTACACACGCAACATCCTCTAATTAATTAGTGGTGGATTAATGCTTTTGGATATAAACTTCCACTAAATATAAACAGAGAAATTTTTAATCAAAGCTTTTAATATGTTCCTCGAATTTACAACTAGGAAATTCCGTTCCAGTGATTCTTCTCCATCTCCAAAGGGTAGGGTGTGGAGTTCACTGCACCGACCCATTCTGTCACGCCCCCAAGCCTACGGTGGTCTTTCAACCGTGTCGGCGAGGTGCGGCACCACCGAACACTTTATTTTTAACAATACTTGTGCACATGGACTATGCCTAACTCACAACCGTGTACTTAGTTTGTTTTTCACAACCAAGTATAATATGCAATTAACCTTTATATCAATGAACACCCATACTTATTCATTATCCACAGCAATTATAAAAGAACAACAATCGCACGATATAAAGGGGAGGGGCAACTCCTGAACAGTCTGCCCAAAAATGTATATTATATCAGTTTTCCAATAATACAATGTACAAGTGTGCTTGGCAAATTCCAAGCCAACACTTAACCAAATTTTACAATGAGAGGCAACCCTGCCTTTTAAAACGTTCATGCACTCTTGCACGGTAGGATGGTGCTCACCCGAGTCACCTAGAATCCAACCTCAAGTCCTGCAACAAACTGCGCATTACCAACTCAAAGCAATTCACTTCAACAAATACCAACTCAAGAATCAGCTCTGCGCCTTCTCCAAGTTGAGCGCATGAGCTATGCGCATTACCCAAGTGAACTGCGCACTCTCCTTATGCGTACAAGTGAATGCTTGTTGGATTCGTTGATGCCAAATGAACGCTCATCCTCCAAGTATATATACACATGCTCCATGGGCATTGGCTCTCCAGCCGACCTCCCAAAACATGTCGCAACACCCCTTTCTGAATGCTATTGCAAGTCGGCTTTCCCTCCTACCGTGGGTCGGCCCACCCTCAACGCTTTGTTCCATCGTGGGTATAAACCATCAATCGTTCACGCACTTTTTACCAAGTGTCACAAACCTGTTATGTATCATCGCATTTCTTTCCACCTATCATCACATTTTGTGCAAAGTCGCCCGGCACTCCGCCCTCGTGCGGTCGTGCACGCCCGCCTGGCGCGCCTGCTGCGTGCCCGGGCGCCCGGCGCCCGCCCGTCGCACTAGCTTTAAGGTGTTACATCCTCCTCCACCTGAAATCGTTGTCATCCTCGACAACATCCCCAAGCATAAATGTCCATGATATCAACTCCTCCACATATGGCAAACATCCCTGCAACATATGTAGGACTCATCTCCACCATGTCTCATCTGAGTGACCAACTGTCACCAAGATAGTCCATACTAAGTATGTCATAGATGTCCATGATCATCGACCACCTGCCACAATCTCTCCATGCTGCTCTCCCATCATGGAAGGTTGATCCCTCCAACATCAAGCTACATGTCCACTGCAACAATGTGTCAAATCCATCATGTGCATCACCTCCACCATGTGCAGAACTGCCCATGATATGTCAACAAGTGTTAACACACCTCAATCATGTGCCAACATCTCATCAATCTGTCAAGTGCTCTAAGAGAACACCTCTCTCCATCAAGTGTCAAGTGCCCCAAGAGAACACCTCTCTCCATCATGGGTTCTATGTGTCCACCTGCCATGATACTCCAACACAATGCCAACATACCTCTGATCACCGCATGCTCCTCATGTCTGAACTAGTTGGGTAGCTAATCCAACCTTCACGCTCAAATCATGAGAGTGAACATCCTCATGTCATCATCAGTTGTTCCTCAAAACATCTGCCACATCCTGAACTCATCAAGAATAAACCATGCTTAGGTCCATGAAGTAGCCTCCATCCTATCTGCAACATGTCATGATGCTTGATGCCAAGCCATCCCTGCACCATCATACCTTCTCAACTGCTTAAGGGACTCACTGCCATGAGCATCTAACAATGAGCCCCATCTCCTTGTCCATCTAAGAAGATGTAGAGGGGTTAGAGATTGAAGGCTCACCCTCACTAATCAACTCGATCCATCTATCAAGATCCTCAACCTCCATCCTTTGTAGATAAGTGACTCGGTCCTCCTCTCGAACATCCGGCCTCACATATACCTCATCATCATCCTCATCCTCAATCACCTTTAGCCTTCTTGTCAAATCCAAGATACTATCTGAAAGTGATTTGATGACCAATGACTGCTCGGTAAGCTTTGTCTCTGCCATGGACAATCGCTTACTCATGTCACCCAATTTCTTCTCATCCCCCATTCGCATCACTGCTAATTTACAATCAGGCCTAGTCACACCAAAGGTAGGCACACCAATGGGTACATCTTCCCTTCCATCATAAATGTACAGCTTCTTCAAATGTGGAACAATCATGGCATCATATTGTTTCATAAACTCCATCCCTAGTACAGCCTCATAGTCATCAATCCGCACTATAGTGAAGTCCACCTTCCTGGTCCATTCACCAAGTGTAGTGTCTACCTGTTCAGCCACACCAAGAACTTCATCCGGAGGAGAATTCACTGTCTTCATATGTGCCTTGATAGGAACATATTTCAGCCCAATCCTTCTCACAGTATCTTCACCCATGAAGTTGTGAGAGGCCCCACTATCTACCATAGTGAGTATATCAGCATCTCCAACCTTCATTCGAACATACTCCAACTTGTTCCTCTCGAGATCCTTCCGAGAGATCACCTCTGTAGCAGCACCACCACCAAGTATCTGCATCATCCCCACAGAAGCACCTTCATCTTTCGTATTAGATTGTGCTATAGCAGCCACTTTTGGTTTAGAGGGACAATTCTTCACTGTATGTGGACCAGCACATATCCAACACTTCAAGACTTTCTTCGTCTTCGAACTATCATCCGATTTCAAAGCATCATCTTTCTTCTTATCTTTCGGTTTGTCAGACTTCTTCTTCCTATCATCAGAAGTCTCATCATAATGCTCCACCAACCTGTCAACAGCAGCAAAGGCTTCTTCAAGTGTTCTAATCCTTTGTCTCTTCACTTCATTGCGTGCCCAAGGCTTCAACCCAACAATAAAATTGAACACCTTGTCTCTCTCCACCATGTCAGGAAGTTCAAGGACAGCACTTGCAAACTCCCGCTGGTATGTTTGTAGGTTCCCTGTCTGCTTTATGAATTTTATCTTCATCCTTGCTTCCCATGTTTCATCCTGAGGACTAAAATGGGCCTGCGAAGCTCCTTTCATCTCATCCCACGAAGTGATGTCACTGGCACTGCCACTGGCAATCTGGTCCATCCTCCTTCGCCACCACATCTTAGCATCTTTTGTTAGAAACTGAGCAGCAACCTTGACCTTAGTCTCATCATCAAATAGATCCAACCATTCCAAGTATTGCTCCATGTCCCACAAAAAGTTGCCAAGAGTCTTTGCACTCCTTGTACCATCGAATGAATCTGGTTCCTTGACTTTCACATGAGGCACTCCTCCACCTGAGCCATGCTTCACGGCCTTCTTCAACACCGCTATCTCATCCTTGGCTTCGTCAAGAGATTTCTTCAAGTCCATGATCTCTGCAAGACCCTGGTCCCTTGTTTCTTCAACCTCTTTGACCCTTATTTCAAGTTGTGTACACATCAAATCAGTGTACTCATGTTGAGTTCGGAGTTCATCAAGTTCATCTTTCACCTTCAAAGTTTCCTTTTGTTCTTCCATAACAAGGTCAATCTTCTTCCCAAAATGATCTTCCAAGTACTCCAGCCTTTCCACCACTTTCTGCATCAACCCAAGGGTAGTATCCATGGGATCACGACTAGACCTAACCTGGGATTCAGCCATTTCCAATAGCCTCTTCCTTCTTTGCAATCTAGTCTCGACCATGCACCAACTTCACCTGCAACCTAAGTCCTTGATGTCACACTTATCAGGAAGTGTTTCACCAACCTCTTTCCCTGCAAGAACCTGTCAGCACAATCACTTCTTCACAAGCTTCAATGCTTCAACAACCCGGCCCAACCGAGCTCTGATACCACCTGTCACGCCCCCAAGCCTACGGTGGTCTTTCAACCGTGCCAACAAGGTGCGGCACCACCGAATACTTTCTTTTTAACAATACTTGTGCACATGGACTACACCTAATTCACAACCGTGTACTTATTTTGTTTTTCGCAACCAAGTATAATATGCAATTAACCTTTATATCAATGAACACCCATACTTATTCATTATCCACAACAATTATAAAAGAACAACAATCGCACGATATAAAGGGGAGGGGCAACTCCCGAACAGTTTGCCCAACAATGTATATTATATCAGTTTTCCAATAATACAATGTACAAGTGTGCTTGGAAAACTCCAAGCCAACACTTAACCAAATTTTACAATGAGAGGCAACCCTGCCTTTTACAACGTTCGTGCACTCTTGCACGGTAGGATGGTGCTCACCCGAGTCACCTAGAATCCAACCTCAAGTCCTGCAACAAACTGCGCATTACCAACTCAACGCAAGTCACTTCACCAAATACCAACTCAAGAATCAGCTTTGCGCCTTCTCCAAGTTGAGCGCATGAGCTATGCGCATTACCCAAGTGAACTGTGCACTCTCCTTATGCGTACAAGTGAATGCTTGTTGAATTCGTTGATGCCAAATGAATGCTCATCCTCCAAGTATATATACACATGCTCCATGGGCATTGGCTCTCTAGCCAACCTCCCAAAACATGTCGCAACACCTCTTTCTGAACGCTATTGCAAGTCGGCTTGCCCTCCTACCATGGGTCGGCCTGCCCTCAATGCTTCATTCCATCGTGGGTATAAACCATCAATCGTTCACGCACTTTTTACCAAGTGTCGCAAACCTGTTATGTATCGTCGCATTTCTTTCCACCTATCGTCGCATTTTGTGCGAAGTCGCCCAGTGCTCTGCCCTCGTGTGGTCGTGCACGCCCACCCGACGCGCGCATGCCCGAGCGCACGGCGCCCGCCCATCGCACTAGCTTTAAGGCGTTACACATTCCCCCTGGTCGACGCAGCCAGGAGGTAATAGCGGTAGGTGGCGAGCATCATGACAGGTGTTGATACAAGGTCGATATAAGATCCATAGTCGATGCCAGGAGTATGTGCTTTATTATTGACATATGTCAACAACTTAGCCATGGTTGTTTGTGGAATGACTTTGTCTTCTTCAGATTCCGCCAAATTAGAGTTGAAAGACTCGAAAATTGATGCAAATGTCGAACCGAACATGTTAATCTCTCTGCTAAACAATGAGGCAAAGGATAAATTTGATGTGAAATAAAAGACATGGAAAGCAGGAGGGTGTGGCTAATAGCAATTATCTGTAGTGGGCTGACTGAATGCGAGATTGCTAATGGATTAGGATTGCGAGGAATCACTAAGCAGTGACACACCTTTGCATACAACATTATATGTACCCTCTGGCGGCATATAGCAAAAGGCAGCACAAGAAAGTGGCAAGCAACATCATATACCAGTAAGTGACACATAATAAACCTATCTCAATTTATACACCTTTGCATACAAAACCTCTAGTCATTGAAACTGGGAAGCAACACATCGTATTTGTCAGATGGGTCTATTTGTGGAATGCCTCTATCGAGAATGTTAATCAATTGTAACACCTCTCTCATAAGACTCCTCAGTTTAACACCTCTCTCATAAGACTCCTCAGTTTAGAGAATAGAATCAATGCCTCTCTTGTGAGATGGGTCAATTTTTCAAGTAACATTATATACGATATTATACAAAACTGACTAAGTAACTTTTCAAAATAGGTGTCATTGTAAATAAAGTTCAAAACCATCAAAGAATGCATTGACTCTCGGCATGACCTCATTGAGTACAAACATGGGGCGATAACCTCTTAGGTTGGTAGAGCATTTTTGTAACTAGCACAGACTTAAGCAACCTCATTTTCAAAGATCGCATTAGCATGGCATTTTCTATTAGAACAATGTGATCCACCATAAATTGAGCATGTTATGTGGTGACCTCTGATTCATTGGGGGTAATAGACGTGGTCCCGACGAATTTCACGTTCACCATTGCATTGCATATGGTTGGGTCTAGGTATTTATAGTTGGAAATAATTAATTCCTACTTGTCTATGGTTGTAATTTCCTAATTGAGGAGTTTGTTCCTACATAATAGGAATAAGCTAGAATATAGTTTCTCCTAGTTTAGTGTTGTTGAGAGAATCTCTCAACCACACTACTATACGTCTAAGATAGCATTCCTATCTTGAGACTATTAATTGTATAAATATCTTGTAATTTCCTCATTCATTAATTAATAGAGAATATATTGATTGAGCTAATTTTATCTTGGTATCAGAGCCTGTGAGGGCCTGGCCCCTCCTGGGCTGAGGGAAAATAAAGAGAGTATAATTTGTTTTAGTTTGTCCATCTGTTGAATACGCTGTGAATGTGCCAGCGGACCTTCCCTCGCTTGAATTTTTTTCGTTTAGCAGTTGAGTCTGAGTCCGATTTGGAAGAACGTCGAGGAGGATGGCAGTCGCAAATCCTGGTCAGCTGAATCTGCAGGAGGCGGCAAAGGAGATGACGTGGGTGGACTACTAGAGGGCCAGTCTGGCGTTGATCGAGATTCGGCCATGTGCTCTGCGCGGATGGCTTCATCGCTTATGACTCGGGCGGTCTGCATAAAGCGGAAATTGGACGAGGTCGAAAGTGGTTTGTCGGAGTCTTGGGCGTCCTCTGTCAACTCAAACGCGAGGGCGCGCAGGGAGCGGGAGACGTCTTCAGGCGAGAATTTCAGAAGCAGCAATCAGGATCCAGAAGGCAATTTCCCCAATGCTATTCAGGATTTCTCATGCCAGCACCACGGGTTTGCTCGGGACAAGGTCCAGCCGGGAGGAGGTATTATGTGACTATTTTGTTTGCTGCCTTTGATTTCATGTCTCCAGCATCTCGAGGAACTCTCGTCAGTTCTGGGATTTTGAGGGTTTCTTCGAGGGCATCTGATTAATATGGATGCTGATGCTCGTATGTCTGTAAATTTATAAGTGGGTAGCAAAGAGAAGAATTGCGTTTGATTATTTTTTTTTATTGGACTTCGAGAATAGCTGCAATTTCTGTTATTAGCTATCGAATTCTATTAAATTTATATCAATTCAATTAGAGTGTTTGATTCAAGCGGTTGAATCTCGGTGCTTATCTATAACTCTGTGTTACGTATGTTCTCGCCAAATTATTTTCTGGAAATCCAGACCCCTGTTTTTGCTATGGCTCGGGAGGTCCGTAATCGCCGCTAACAAATTATATCGTTTATTGTGAAAAGCTGGTACATACTTCCTTCCAATAAGGCATTAAAAGGCCCTGATGGGTGTTTGGGGATTTGAAGACTGCAAGTTTGATTCCAAAGCCTTCTATTGAGAATGGGAAGGAGCAGTTCATGCCAATCATACGGTCTAGTAGTTTTACAGATATTGGTCTCTGGCGGTCCATGGAAGATGAACACATATGTATTGATGATTTGTCAAAACATCTTGGTACAATGTTTGAGGGACCAAAACCAAGTGCCTTTTATGGGGTATTTGATGGACACGGGGGTGCCGAGGCAACCATTTTTTATTCGAAACAACCTTCTGAAATTTATCACTAAAGACGCTAATTTCCCTAGGATTCAGAAAAAGGACGCTGATTTTGAAAGTGCGGCTGAAAAGGTTTTAAGGAATGCATTTCTTGTAGCTGATCTTGCATTGGCTGATGACTCTGATGTTGATAATTCCTGTGGCACAACAGTCTTGACGGCACTAATTGTAGGAAGGTCTCTCATCGTGGCTAATGCTGGGGACTGTCAGGCAGTGTTGTGTAGGAGGGGGAAAGCAGTGGAAATGTCTAGAGACCATAAACCTCATTGTCTCAGTGAAAGATTGCGGATTGAATCTTTGGGAGGCTTTGTGGACGATGGATATGTAAATGGTTATTTATCAGTTGCTAGAGCATTAGGTGACTGGGACATGAAATTGCCAAAAGGCTCTTCTAGTCCTCTCAGTGCAGAGCCTGAATTTCGACTGGCTAATCTTATAGAAGATGAATTTTTGATAATTGGTTGTGATGGCATTTGGAATGCTATTTTTCTACCTTGTTTTCGGAGTTGCAGCAGGTTATGCTGCTGTGAGAATGTGGAGAACCGTGAAAAGGGGCGATCACAGGGGTTGGTCCTGGGGTCCACTCTCATGGCTGGTCTGCAGCGAGATTTTCCAATGGAAACCCGCTCCACTGAGCAGAGCATCGTGGTCTACGTTAACCTGTTCTTTACCGCTGTAACCGCCCAGTCATTCCTGGTCCTTCTTTGTTACTTGAAATACGGGATTTTATTGCTATTTGGGGCCCTAGCGAGCATGTACAACCGTGGAGAAAAGTTTCCTTTACTGTGCGTTGTGAAGTGTTTGATGCACCGTTGGATTTCGTCCCCCGTATGAAGCTGCCACAGCCCATAGATTTCCATGTCTCGAGAATTGGCTCGACTTCGTCACGGTGTTGTTGGTGTCAGCAGAAGTGAGCTGGGTGCACCAGAGCTATCTGATCCGCTGGAGTTGTTGGGATACGAAGCATAGATTGGTGTGAGCCGAGGCTTATGGCTGTCGAGTGCATTTGAAGAGCTCGAGGCTTATGGCTGTTTAATTATCTGATGATGCAATATATATTGATTAACTGTCATGACAATAAAACTAGTTGTAATTTAAGTGACATTAGCCTGACCAACTATTGTCACAATTTTGAATGTGTGTTGGAACTGGTCATTCCAACACTAAGCAAATTTGCAGGGAATGGTGAACACATGACAGTGAAAACGACATCAATTGGAGCTACATCAGAGATTGGAGGATGATCGAGATCCGGTTGCAGATTGGTAGCAAGCATGAGGCAGTATGCTTGAAAATTGTTCTTGAAGGGAAAATTGTGTTCTCTTTGTGGGGCTGTGAGTGCCTGTGTTCTGGTGGACAACAAAGTAAATTTGTTTGTTTTAGTGTGGTTTGTGGAATAGACTCCCTAGCATATTATTGTAATAGTCATTGTATGTACCAGAAACTCCAAATGTTGAATGTAAGCCTTGTAAAGGCATTTGAAAGTTCGTGGTGATCTCAAAACCACTTTGTAATGGTTTGTCGTCAGCCTGAAACCATCTTTTGTCACTGTAATGTGACGGTTGGTGGTGAACCAGAAACCATCTATAGAGTCCTAATGGCTACAGGATTTTCCCGGTGGTGGCATATTGAAGTTGGCGGATTTGCCCGGTGGTGGTAAATCGAACTTGCCCGGTGGTGGCAGATTGCCTTTGTGGCTGAATCGCCTATGTGGCTTGAGGTGCCTTTGTGGCTGTGTGTACACAGGAGCTTTGTGCTCGTAGGAGCAGGTGGACTGCAGTAACATCTGGCTCGGACTCAGATGATTTTTTCTGAGTAGAAGGGGATTGGCGCGCTTTTCGCGCTGACAGCAGCGCCAGAAAGGCCAACTGGCGCGACTGTTAGACCATTAATCGCGCCAATGGGTGCGGGTTTATCATTCAGGATCGCGCCAATTCACCTTCGAGGGGATCTGCAGGAAGCCTCAACTTCGTTTGATGGTCTGCAAGGGGTGCAGGATCGGAGAAGTTGCAGATCTATCCGGGAGAGGCGGATCGGATCAATTTTGATCAGATCAATTTTTCAGCTGTATTGGAAACGCCAAATTTGCAGATTGTGGATCTGTCCGAAGACGGAAAACTGTGTTTTTGGAGGTTTTGTACATGCAATTTAGGTGATGATGGTGGATTTGACTATCATGACAAGTAGTCATTAAGGGGGGGAGTTGGAAATAATTAATTCCTACTTGTCTATGATTGTAATTTCCTAATTGAGGAGTTTGTTCCTACATAATAGGAATAAGCTAGAATATAGTTTCTCCTAGTTTAGTGTGTGGTTGAGAGAATCTCTCAACCACACTACTGTACGTCTAAGATAGTATTCCTATCTTGAGACTATTAATTGTATAAATATCTTGTAATTTCCTCATTCTTTAATTAATAGAGAATATATTGATTGAGCTAATTTTATCTTTTATGTGTATGGGTAATATAACACATGTAAAAATCGAATGCGGAGAATAACATTATGTAGAGTATGAACCATCTTCTACACAATGAAAATGAAAGCATAAATCACCCAACGTCACCCTCTTCAAAAAAAAATCACGTAGTTGTCAATTATTAGACAGATGAGCACATGAAGATATATGCTAGGAAATGTGAGAAGTCAGTGACCAAACGCAACCACAGTGAATTCATTATGATTCATAATTATTCAGGGTGTGTTTCATTCTTTTATAATTGTTCTGTTTTATATCTATTTTAATCCACCTTGTTTTCAAGTGATTCTTAATTTCTCGACAACAACGTGCAAATTATTAAACTGCATTATGCAGTACTTGCTATTCAAAATTTCCGCTCATTGTATTTGCATGCCACGACAATTGAATTGCCAACATGCGTGTGAACAATACTAATTATGTTTTGTCATTGCTATGAATCTGCTGTGTTCAAATCTCTTA
This sequence comes from Pinus taeda, assembly GCA_000404065.3. Classification (NCBI taxonomy): domain Eukaryota; kingdom Viridiplantae; phylum Streptophyta; class Pinopsida; order Pinales; family Pinaceae; genus Pinus; species Pinus taeda. The sequence continues at coordinate 28,450 of APFE031059403.1, forward strand.
CTTTGTCGCAAATTTTTTAATTAGAATTCCGTCAAAATTTCAACGTGAACCCTAGTGATTGAAATGTGCTCGAGGGTTTTGATTCTTTTTAATATAAAGAAATTTAAAGTTTAAAAATAAATAAATTGATAACAAATAGAAAATTTGAGGGTGATTCCTTGCTTGATTCGATTTATAGAACTTGGTTTTATTAAATATTGAGAATGTCCTACAACGTGATTAGCAAAGTACCTGAGAGAGAGTTTACAAATAATCCTGGTTAAATAAAACGAGAGAGAGGTTGCGTAGCAACTAGTCCCTGCTTTGAGTGAGGAGCTGGAGCTCGTTGTTAACGGAGGTTAGGTTGGATTCTGTGCACAGGTGATACATAATTTTTCAATGCCATATGTTTATCAGCTAAAGATTCACCAGGGATGGAGGGTTTGGAATACTTAGTCGGCATTGCAATAAGTAGAAATTAAGCACACAGCATGCCCATAGATCTACACGTATTTCCCATTCAGAAACTTTGCAATCAGAAGGTTATTGTAACTTTAAACGCAACAGCACTATCAAAATCTCAAGTCGACATAGAGCTATGATACATCAGGCTAGGGTGTTCCCTCGGCCTCATGACTTGTGCGCTAGTTTTGATTTGTTTGCTCGTGAAATTCAAGACCATTCATGACGAGGACCATCAGCCTTTGTCTACCCATAAGATCCCCTTTCCACGTGGTCATGTGTTCAGCCCCTGCCTTTCCGTCCTTTCCACGTGGTCATGTGTTCAGCCCCTGCCTTTCCGTCCTCCTGTACAGGAGGAGACGATGTCTTAGCGCTCTTCTTCCTCCATTCTTTGTAAACAGTGTACAGAATCAACTGCATTGCTCCCAGTAGACTTCCAACCCCATTTGGTTCCTGTGGATCCATAAATCCATTTAGAATTGACAGATATATTTTTTAATACAACATTAATGTTAAGGGAAGATGGCCAGCTGCCATTTGTTTGGAGTGTTGTTGTTCAGTAAATTGCATTCATTCGATTGTTTCAAGCTACATAATTAAATAGGCTAAAAACGCTATGAATAGATATATGTTAATCTAGCATTACTTACACTTTGTAAATTAAAACACTAGTATGACTAACCCCTTTTAAATTTAGATTGTATATAAAGCACCTAAGACTCTATGCTAATAGAATATAACTTGGAGTAATTATCTCCCCATCAACAGAGTTACATAGTTATATAGTAATAACTGCCATGGCATGGTGAAGCCTGAAAATATGAGCTGCCTATCCAGTGGGTGTCAGGTGGTTGGCCGATTATCCAGTTGTATTTCAGTGGGATCGGGTATAGGTTTCGTTATATAAAGACAGTCTAGTTATAGCTGTTATAGAGAGTTGGTTATAGCTTTTCCATTAGGATGTGGTCCAGTTGTAAGCCGGAAAATTCAATCCACACAAATTTTGATAGGGTCTAACTGTTAAGTCGGAAAATTTAGTGCCCACAAATCTTCTGATTCAATACTATTCATTCCTGAAACAACAACTATTTTATTCCAAATAACCAACAAAAATTACCAAATAATTTATCCAAAATATCTAACAAAAAAAGTCGATGTTACTGGAAGGTAAGCGTTTTGAACTTACATAAATGAATGAATCATTTCCCAAGAGGTCGGATATGAACCAGGAGGTGACGCATAGGAAGACAAAGAGATAGGAAGGACGGCATATACTTCACGCTCTTCGTCCTAATCACCAACCTCTGCACATCATGGAAGTTCCAAAACTTCAGGTAACTTCAAATATAAAACATTATTTCATTTTTCCAGCTGTTCATTTTTAAATCTCATGCAACCTTGTGGTATCACCATAAATGAGAAGAGATTTAATAGTAAGAAATAAGTGCAGTCCGAAAAGGAATATAAAGGTAAGGTGACAACGAATCTAATGAATTGGATTGATAATAGTTATAGTTGGATGGCGAAATAGGGTAGTAGAGATCAAATTACTTTCAGCCAGCATCAACGAAGTCCTTTGCGTCTTTTATTTAAAAATATATTAACAATGGGTCTCAAAAAAATAAACATCCGGATTGGGTCCGACGAGTTTGAGTATTTTTCAGAAATGTGAAAGATATAAACCTCTGAGTTTATGTGGATTATTTTGATATTTTAATTAATGTGGATTGGGTTAGATTAGTTTCAGTTGACCTTCTACCTAATAAATAATAATTAGGTAGATTGCGGGTGGTGTACGGCGCAGATTAGTGAACGACAATCCCGAGATAGAGAATAGAACGATTGCCTGCCTAGCGATCGACGGAAGGAAAATACTCTGACCTTCAAAGACTGTGCGCCTTATCCTGCGAGTAAGATGGTTGGACACCTAGAAGGGCAGTTTGCCTTTGTGCCATTTGACAGATACACGAAAACAAAAATTGTATTTGCAGTTATTCATGCAGTTATTGCATGCCACCCATTTGTCGTGTACCTTTTTCCATTTTAAGCATTTCTACATAGCTCCTTGTCCGGTTGCATTTCTACATAGCTTCTTGTCTGGTTTGGAATGGACACTTCCGATTTGACGACAAGTCCCAGTGTTGTTTAGTAAGTTCAACTGCAATGTTACTTGGTTTAGTATAGTTCTCTGGCCATGTTACTTGGCTTTGATAAGGAGTAGGGATGTGTGAAGCTTTCGCTCCATGCCCGGTGTGATGAGGGTGGCTATATCCACAGTTCTTCAATGAGCTTTATAGCTCGAATGCAAACATCAACAGTTTCATGAAGTATCAGCGATAAGTTCAAATGCTAAGTTTCTGCAGTTTCCATACTAGAATGTCGGTTAAATCCCAGCCAAATGCTTAGATTGACCTTTGAAAAAGACAGGTAAGAGAGCAGGCTTAATCTAGCAATTCTCATACTCATACAGCAGTGGATGGTTTGAGTTTGAGTTTATCGGGCTGATCGAATTGAGAGAAGGGAGCAGACATACAGGCTTAACGTGCTCCCAGCCTTCTCCACCTGGAGATGAGAAACGCTCTCGGGGGAAGGCAGACGACCACTATGCTTCAATGCTGAGAAATTTCTCTGTTTGGGCGAGCCAATTAAAATGATCGTTGAAAAGAACCAGGCGATAAAGGCGATAAAGTCGTTGGGTGGATTTGATCCGCTAGTAATCTGCCTCTGATAATGCGTACGGATGTGCAAAGCGTCGCTCTCCGCCCAGGTGGAAAAGTTCCTGGTGCACCGCGCTTCCCTCGCTCCCACTCCCGCTCGGCCAGCTGATGCCGCTTGCTGCCTCCTGGCCCGCCTGATAAGTGGAGTTGGTAGCAGTGGATGGGAGAAGGGAGCAGACAAACGGGCATGCACAAAGAAAAAGTTTCCCACTCGCAGAGATCTTGACAGCTGAGCTCGATAACTATCCATAGATGGGCTTCACTGCAACAATATTTTTGTTTGTTCTCACTAAATCTATAGCCAGTTTCAGGGTGCAATTTCTACAAATGCAATTCTGCAATCACAAATTCAAGGTAAAATTAAACTTATTTTTGTGCATGTAGTATGTGTTTGAAAAACCTTTCCGTGTCCTACATTATGTTGAATATTCATGCTTTTATAATGATATCTCAGAGTCGAGAGAAAAATATGAGCAAAATATGGAACTTCAACAAAGTCGAGATCTTACAACAAAACTATATGTTGAGCTAAGAAAGAGATTGAAATTTCATGCAGAGAAATAGCAAGACCCGGTCGAGTTTTGACGCAAAGAACGACTCGACAATCATTGCAAAGATGTTTTTTCGGAAAACTGGTTTCCTCGATGCCACCTCCTTCTTGCCTCCTTCTGCTTTCTGTAGATAGGTTCCCAAGTAGGCATGCATTTTCCATTTTCTGTTTCTACCTAAAATATGTCTCTGGCTGCTATATTTAATGTCTATTTTTTGCAGGTCGTGTAGGGGATTTTTTTGCCTCCAGTGGTCTAGTGTCCGGGGTTGTTGAAGAAAGACATCATAGTTCCGGCTGGTATTCAACTAACAATATTTTGTCTCTGTTTTTATTTTGTCTCTGTTTTTATTCCTCATATTCAACGAGCAATCTCATGTCTTTGTTTATATTCCGGGTATTTAACCAGCGATCTCCTGCAGGCCCTCAACTCTCCCTGTTCCGCTTTCTAAATGGTACTTATCTATCCCTATTCCAATGGTACTTATCTATCCATGTTATACTTCAAATAGATGGGGAATCACCCCTCTCCTTCATTCCATTCGTGGTTTCATCTACCTCGGCTCGTGGTCCTCAGAGCCACTCATAATCCCCTCCTTCATTCTCATTATAATTCTCCTTATCCCTCTGTTCTCCCTTTTTTTCATATCCAGCCTTCTGATTCTTCAAACTTTATGCTTATCCACAGAGATGACACCATAGCAACATATGTTCTCTACACACCGTAGCAACATGCAAAGTAGATACATTGCAACATATGGCAACCCTCAAAGACTTTGCTGGCAACTTCAAAGAAAGCTCATCAGTCCCAAATAAACAATATGTTTATACAAGAGCTAGCATTTCATACGACTAAATTAATGTTAGCATTAATTAATAGATCCGAAAAATGAACTAGAACGAACAGACAAAGGCAAGATAATATATGGTTTCAGATAATATATGGTTGAACTAGAACGAATCAGACAAAGGCAAGATAATATATGGTTTCAGATAATATATGGTTTCAGCCTCTCTGCCTAGGCAAGATAATATATGGTTTCAGCCTCTCTGCCTCCGAAAGAAGCTAAATAAGACTTAATATATGGTTTCAGCTTCTCTGCCTCGGAAAAAGGCCAAATAAAACTGTAATATATGGTTTCAGCCTCTCTGCATCAGAAAAAGGCCAAATAAAAACGTAAATTAATATATAGTTCAGCCTCTCTACCTCGGAAAAAGGCTAAATAAAACCGTAAATCACTATTGGCTAAACAAATTTGATTATACTCACCGTATCCTCAATGAACAACCGCTTAACTAATATTAACTACATTCTTTTCTATTACCATAGTCCCATGCCATTGCCATCAGGGACTAATAAGGAATTATGGTTTAACTACATTCTTTTTCATTACCATAGTCCCATGCCATTGCCATCAGGGACTAATAAGGAATTATGGTTTAGCTATACGGAAGTCCATTTATGATATTTTGTTTTATGAGCTATACATGGGTATACTTTGGCTTATTAATTTTTTGGTATTACATTAATACCTATGGCCTTATTATAAATGACCGAGTTTCCGAATTAACATAAGTCTGCTAGCATACCCTGCACCGCTAATCTATGTGCGGGATTATTTGTATCGAAATAATTAACATAGAATGTGGGGGTATAAATGATATATGAAAGAATTTTATACCGATATTATATGCAGGATCATTTGTTCTGGATACCTGTGTTAATGGATTGCTGGAAGAACCGGTAATCCCGGTTTGACAGCTGATCTATGTGTGGAATTATTTGCCTTTGATTTCCAAGTTCCGAAGTTAACATGATTGCTTGACACATGGAACATTATTGTGCGGAGTATGACTGGTCTTACGAGCAATGCCACCGGGCCCTGGACAGTGAAGTAGAGCCTAGACCAACCTAGGTTGATGCACTCAATTTGTGAGATGTTAAAGAAAAACATGTATAAAATATGTCGAGAACCCCTAGACGAGAGTAAACTATTGGGTTATATATTGTTTCTCTCTTTCATCCATGCATTGATGTTGACGTTGTCGTCCAAAATGATTTGCTATAATTCCAATTCTTAATAAATTGTTGCCTATATTAGATCATTAGAATTTAATTTTTTTAATAGATTAACGCGAGAATTTGATAAGGGGAGATAACATCCCACATATTTTTGACTGGATCAAGATTTTATATGAAATTTTTTGTTCAGTGCAAAACTTTGCGAACCTATACGTGATGAGCAATGAGCGTGGAGGCTTTGGCATATGTGCTCCTTCATGTAAGACCTATGGTACAACTATCATAATTTATTTAAGCATGTTTGAATGCAAGTTAATTTTTTTTTCAGTCATGGTTGGTTTCATGCATATGTGATGAGCAGTGAGCATGGAGGCTTTGGTGTAATGTGTGTTGAACTTTTACATAAGCATTTTTTCTTTTCGGATTTGTCATTGTTAAATTTATGGAGATTTTCCTCTCCATAAAGGACATGCAACCACGGCATTTTTGGTATTATTGGGCATAGTAGTAGTATAACAACGTGAATGCTAGAGCACTCTCCAACATAATGACCATTCACAATTTTATTTTATTTTGTTAAATGAATTGTCATGCATTGACAAATATCAAAAATAAAACACTTTCCACGAGGGGAATTATGTCTCATCGGAGCTTGTTCAACCAATAAAAAATGAGAAATAAGATTTCCAAAAAATTAGAAAATTAATTTTGAATTTACAAGAAAATAGAAATATTAAGCATTTTACCTAAATTTTAGTTAAATTTGCAAAAAAAACAACAAAATAATGCAAAGTCAACCCACTTTGACCATGACATGAATGTTATAGTCCCTAGAGAAGAGGGACTAATAAAGGCTAAAAAAATATATATAAATTTGATTGAAAGATAAAACCCTAAATAAAAGTAACTACTATTGAAATATGTGTATTTACTATCCACCAATATTTAAAATAATATCAAAAGTATATGGATAACTTGTTATAAAGATTAATAACAATTATATAGTCCTTTCTCTTCTCTTTCATTTGACCAATATGAATTATTTATTGCTATCAATACTTGTGGTTTGATCTCATTATCATCATTTCACTTTCCCTATAAATATAGATTTCACTACTCATTCCTTTCAAGAACTCACATTAAATAATGAAGATTTGAAATATAAATTAAATACTCATTCCTTTCAAGAACTCACATTAAATAATGAAGATTAGAAATATAAATTAAATGCAGAGCTATTCTTAGAATTATTGAAAAGTGCATATGGCAATCAAAGAAGGGTCGTGAAGGATGAATGATTTCAAAGGTTGGTTTTTTTTACATGTATTCTTGTACCATACCTATGTTTATGTTTGACTAATATGCATTCCTTTGAGCCATATTTTATATAGTAAACATAATTTGCAATTAGTATACTAATTAGTATACTATTTTGTGTATGATATTTCTTCTTATTGTTGTTGTAATTTGGATTATTTTAAATGAACTGTTTTATAGGAATAATAGGGGTGATAGAGGAGGAAGAGGTAGAAGGATTAATATGATTTGGCAAGAAGGATGAAACAAAGAATCAAAATCTCTATATATTTTGATGCAAATTCAAAATATTTTTACCAAATTCTTAATAAAGTTCGAGGAAGTTCAACAAATAAATTGATTTCTGTTGGGATAAAGGAAAAGGGCATTACAAATGGAAGAGGATAATTCTCTGTAAAGATATGATACAAGTTAAAGATTATCTTATTCTTCTATTCATCCTTTCGTAGTTTTCCAAACTAAGTATGTCTTGTTAATAATAGGGGATATCTTGAAAGGTAGAGAAGAAAGATAGTTTTGGTCTTTCTTGTTTTTATCCTTTAAGGTTGATCATTTTGATTTAATTTTGTGTTCATTTGATTCAAAAATTTTAAGTTATTTCAGTGTTGATTAGACTTATTTTGTGTAGAATAAATGAGATTTAGTGATTACTTGAAGTGATCTAGCATGTTGGACATTGGATAACTAGCATTCCCTATGTGTTTCATGACATAGACAAACCGCCTCGTGTGGATCCTTATCTCTAGTGACGTGATCGTTGACTAAAACCTATGCATTTTGGTCTAACGGCAATCAAGATTCCAAACAAGTAGTATACGAGTGTAGATCAAGAGTTTGACACACACATGGCTTGCATTTGAGGGAGATTGTTGGACATTGGATAAACTAATGCTCCCCATGTGTTTCACGACATGGGATAACTGCATCTTGTGGATCCTTATCTCTAGCGATGCAATCATTGACTAACATTTGCAAGTTTTGATTTAACGAAAATCATGATTCGCAACATAACAAAGGTTGTTATTTATTTCTTTGTGGCACCTAGTTGTCACTATATGATTCTTTAACACCTTAGCTTCTAAAATATGCCTAATATCCTGACCCTCACATGGATTTGTAGGGATAGATTTTAGTTGAGACTCAAGAGTGTTCATCCATTTATGTGTATATATTTTCATTTTTCTGACTCTTACACATCTTGAGTTATTTTTCTTTAATCTATGTCAACATTTAAAATAGTATATATTAGGAACGTGATTTCTAAATAAAGAGATCAAAATATTAATCTCATTTGTAGATAATCAAGGCTATAAACCCAAGAATATATTCTTGCATATCTCATATAGCCTTGTGAGTTTTGAAAGTGTTACACAAGAAGTATTTGACCTACTCTTTGTCAACGCCTACCACATATCATCATTAGTTATGCATTCCTAATGGAGTCATCATTTCTTGTTGATTATATGTTTCGCCACTTGGAAGATATATTGCTCGAATCCTCAAAATAGCCAAAAATGTCAATGGGGCTAGGGACACTCAAAGGATTTCCTCTCCATTTTATATTTGGCGCTCGCTAAATTTCATAATTCAAATTAGAATAGAATTATATGTTTGAATTTCCTTAAGAATTATGACTTAAGAAACCCAACCATAACCATAATGTAATTTTGTGTTAAAGTGTTCTTATCAGTTGTATAGCAAGACTTGAAAGACAAAAGCATTGGAAAATTAGGAGATGTGTTGAAAATAAAGAAAAATTACAAGAAATCAAGTGACATTTGAAACAAATTTACTAATGGATTATGAGATTGGAAATACTTTACCTTCCAACTTGTTAATGGCCCAAAATGACCATTCAACATTATAAGGGAAACCACCCGGTCGGGAACTTAAAGAAACTCCTTTTATATTTGGAATGGTGGTTCCAACTGGTTAAACTGAGTCCATTAGCCTTCTCTCTATCTGTGTTGACTTAAAGTATGTCGCTAACTCGCCAACAAAGAAAGAGTAATCAGATTAGCCTTCTTGTTGTGCACGAGCAAAAAAGAAAATCCTTAAGATGATTTAAGGCTCAGCCAAACCACAACTATGGTTTTGCCTCTTTTAAAAGAGGACTTCTAGAATGCAATATTTAATCTAAATGCATATTTTCTTTATAATGCAAACAAAAGGAAAACTATGCTAAGTCTATCTCGATGGAAATAAGGACTAGTCCTTCTTTCTACCAAGAGCAAGATATAAACATAATTGGGATTTTGACATGTTTGGCCTAAGATAAATATGATAGCTAATGAAGTAGTTCAATTAACTAATATTATAATTACCAAACATGTTTTTCAGAGATCTAATAACAATGAATGATGAACCAATAACATTAGGAAGTAGTTCACATAATGCCCATGGAAATTAAATCATAATTAGATGGCAGATTTTTGAGTAAATAGTTACTCAGAAATCTAGTTTTAATATATCATAGCAAAATATACAATTGACAACAGATTCATGAGACAAACAGATCAGATAGCTAATATGTAAGATGTGTATTTATATCGACAATAGTGCACAATATAGATCCAATTAATAAAATTATGTCAACAAGAATGAAATTCACATTAAAAATAATAGTATTTCTAATACAAGTTTATTTGAACCTATTCTCATGCTCTGTTCTTTAAATCCGAGCTCCTACAATCTCCTCCAAAGCATAAACTTTGTTGCTAAAAGAAAGAGCTGCAATAGTGCAAGCTTTGCCTCTCATACATGATTTAGAATGAAAAGAGACAAACCCCAATAATTCTCAGATCTGAGATTGATCCTCTCTACCTACATCACGAAACCCTATTACAATATTGCTTTAAGAATTATAGAATTTCATAAAAGAGACCCGCCCCTTTACATTCTCTAAAATCCATATTTATAATTACAAGTCAAAATTAAAATGAGAGAATTATTTGGAAAATGAATTTGCTCCCACAAATTTGATTGGCCACCATTATTTTTCCTCTCTTGTTGGAGCAATATCATCGATCCAAATTTTCTTTCCTCAACTGTTCTCCTACCAAAAACCAATCAAAATTAAATTAGAATGCAAATCAAAATCAAAAATACCAAATCTGGAAAACAAACATCTCTAATCAAAATTCAATTAGATAAATAAATAAAAGTAAATATGAGCTTTCCGTTGATCCTTGTAAAGATCTTATTGGTCAAAGAGAACATAGACGAATGGATTTGCAATCAACAGAGGCTTTACGTAAATGAAAAATGAAAAAATTAAACTCAGAAAATTAGTTTTGATTACAAATTCAAAGCTTAATTTTCTGCTAAATTTTAGACTCGTTTAATGGCCGAATTTGGTCATGCAACCACTTCAGAGATATTCTCCATGATATTATCTATCTAACGAGTTGTTGATCCAAGTGGATATTGGTGGTCACCCGTCTATTCCACCTAGACTCACCAGTGAATTTCATATGTTTCCTTGTTCATTTTATCATTTACTATTTTTAGCAGTTTTTCAGGTCCTAAACTTTCAGAGCAGTTTTGACCCCCCTAAACAACATCTTTTTGGCATCCGCAATTAGGCCTATGGCGAAACCTATAGTACTCTGAGAGACCTTTCCAACTAGGTATCGTACACACCAAACAGAGATAATATGACCAAGTTACAACCCTGGGAAGTTGGATGCCCAACTAACCCCAATGGGGCCCACAAACTCTTGGTGTTACATCTCATGGGGTTAGAGTTTTGGTTGTTTAGGGTTTTCTCATGTTTTCCAATAATAAATAGGCCCTTGAGCCTCATTGTAACACAGTTCAGAGGCATGTAGCCACCACATCTCTTCCCTGAGATAAGCTACAATGCTCGAGCTATCTTATTTCCATTTTGTTTGTAAGCATAATTCAATCTTTTTCTATTAATAAAATGAAGTGTTTTTCTGTTGCATTTTTCTATTTATGATTATATATATATAAGTTGTTGTGTTCCTATTTAAGTTCATATCAACTCTCCTAGGCCTCATTTGGCCAAGTAAAATCAACTTATGAGCTTCCAAAGTAGTGTCTAAAATTCCAGAATTCCGGAAAAATTGTTGCCTTGGCCAAAAATAAAAATTTTAATTAAAATCTAATCTTAAATTATATAATAGTTAATACTTAATTAATATTTATTTAACTATAATTACAAAATAAATTAAATTAATTACAAACTAATTATATACCATTAAAAACAAATTTAATTAAAAATTTAAATAAATTAAAATTATTAAAATTAAAATATATTATATTAAAATTATCATTAAATATATTAAACAAATTAAAAACCATGTTAAAAATATTATAAGTGGCTTTGAATCTCATATGAATGGATCGAAAATATAATAGAGGAGGAGGGGCTTTTAAATTGGAGAGGAGGCTTTTATTACACAACCCCAAGAGACAATATTGAACCCTCCATGCATTATGAAGTATCGGATATCGGAAGCATATCATTATCGTAAATTTTTTGAAAAGATGCTTCGATACCGAAAAGGTCCCCGAGGTTTCGATATATTATATCAAAAAAAAAATTATGTATCGGAACTTTATATATATATCATAACTTTTTATATCGAGACTTGATGTCATGTGGGTTTGATATAATATTATGTCTTGAGGTATGAAGCAGTAAGGGAGAAGGTGAGGTGAAGTGGGACTCACATGGACTGGGACTCATCCATTATAAACTACAGTCACTTGGTAATTAAAAATTCAATAAAATGAACTACAACCTCTTTGCAATTTGAGATTTCAGGGCTCACAAATTATTTTAAAATTGAGAATTGGATTAAATTACCGAGATCTTGAAAACACATAATTTTAATTGTTTTACGATTTGGTTGCAGTGATTTTGTAGGACCGTTAGTGAAAATGAATTAATTAGTAAAACTTAACTAAGAATTAAAATTTATAATCAATTACTAATTTATTTACAAAAATTAAAATAATATACATTTTGTACATTTTTTAACCCATGCGGTAAAAATTATTGAACTTTGGATGAAAACCAATTGCAAATCATGTAACCAAATGAGATGAAATAAATACCGATGGAAATATAACGAAAAGTTGAACTCAATGAAGCAATCAAAATAGAAATTGGACGAAAATGAAAAATTGGAAAAATTGTAGGACACTTAACTTAAAGAAAATATTATAAAAGTGATTGAGCCAAAAATTTATGGAAAAAGTCTTAATTATTTGAAATAAATAAGTCAAAAATGGAGGGTTTGAGTTTTCACCTCAACACTAGTGACACATGGGCAAGAACTAGTTATATTTGGTTAAAATATGGTGAACTTTAATTTACCCAAAGGTTAGAAAATTTGGATTCCACAAAACCGTCTAACAATAAAACACTTCCATGGGTCCCACATAAATAGATTCATTAATATGAGTTCGAAAAGATAAGTACTCAAAGCATACTGAGTAAGAATCATGAATCCAAATTTTGGGAAAATCTTATTTTAAGAATACCTCGTATGAAAAAATAGAAGAAGGTACAGATAGGAGGTTTTTGATAAAACATATATCCATTGTTATGAATGTTTTTTGACATCATTTTGCTGCCAATGAGCTTAAACAGTACCTCAGCAAAGTTGTCTTTTATGCCATACAAGCATGGCCCCACTGCCAGCAAGCGCTCATAGCCCCAACGAGTTTACTTTTATTTCTCATGCTTCCTCTTTTAATCACCCTTTTGATAAGCACATTTACGAACTTTGTTTTATGATGTACCTAAGTGAAAAAAGTGGGATGGTAAAAGAGACTTATGTTAATAGATATAATACTTTCATAATGTTGACTCCATATCTTTCCTTGTGATTATCAATCGGAGTTTTTTTTATAAAGTGGCGGGATGGGAAGGATCCATTGAGTTGAACTTGAGTCAACTCTTTCCATGAAAAGGTAAACCAAATCACTTAGAAAGGATGTGTGTTCCTCCATGAAAAGATTTTAAAGCAAGAGGATTTCATAATTCCATAAAGATATACCTTTAATGATAAATGAAATCCATTGAATAAACAGAGTAAAGAATTCTCATGTTTGACAACCATTGTTGGGTGAAGAAAAGGCCTTCCACATAAGTCATGGTAGAGTCATCAAAATTAAACCAAAACCAATAGCAAAAACAAAAGAAATCCAAATTGAAGTAAAATAAAATAAAAATAAAAAAACAACAACAAATTTTAAAAATATAAAAATGAAAGGAAAATCTAAAAGACAAACCCAAATCTAAATATAAACCCCGACAAGACTAATTATACAAATGTCTCAACAAAAAGGTAAATAAGAAAACCAAGAGTGTTCATCTTATGTTGATATTTTGATGAATTTTATCTTGCAGAGTTAGAAACAATTAGGCTTTGAAACTGTAAGGAAAATAGTTGCTACGAGGTCAAATTATGCCCAAATGAGAAGTCTTTGCCTCCTATAAATTTTCTTGTTTCAACGCAAATGTTGCATGAAAGAATCTTAACAATTATTCTAATAAAAACAATGTTAAGAAATAGACTAAAGATTTTGAAACTCCCCATTTTATCTTATTTGATGAGGATCATTAATGCTTCTTCCAAAAACTTGAAAGAAAACCAAAAAAAGGAGAATGAGTGTCAAATATGAGGTATGTAGTAATTCTTGAAGTCCTAAAAAACAGAGTTTAAGATCAACAAAAACTAAAAACAACACTGAAAACAAAATATAAAGAAGTGGGAAAGGATGACCATGGTCGTATGAATCTTACCATTGGAGAATTTCATTTAATTTTACCTGAAAGATATCATTTTCTCCAATAAAAATAACCTCTTTTTTTAATTGGAAGTAAAAGCATGAAGAAGTTGAACTTTTTGAAATTTCATTGACCCAAAATCATCAATTATTAAATATAAACTAAAGCAAGCAGTAAACTAAAGGAAAACAATAATTCATGTTCAAGGAAACGAAAGTGGACCAAATCCATCAAAAATGAAAATGATAATGTGCTTTTGTAGCGATGATTGTTCTCTTTATATTTCATATTTCATGTCAACTCCATGATTTTCATAAAATGTCAAGAATCAAAACCAAGACCCAAACAATGTAATATATATGTGTAAATGGAAAGGTCTTGAAATTTTGCATGCTAAATATAGAGTGATATATCAAAAATCAAATATAAGAGAAATCAAGCATGAATTAATCATGATCCATTACCTTTACCTGTTCCAAATTCCTTACCAACAACCGCATTACCATAGTGGCTGCTCAAGAATGCCTTGAAAATAAAATGAAGATGCACACTAAAAGATGGTTGAGATAATGAAATGGGCATCAAATAGTGGGACAAAGGAAGAAACATAAACGAACCATAATTAATGAAATTTTCGTTAGCCAGGAAGATTGTTGAGAAGAGTAAAAAGAGGCCCATGTGGACATACATGAAGAATGTATATCCCCAAAGTCACAAAGTCATCCTGAGGAATGAATTCTTGGATTTGATGAAATTATAATTAAAATACATCCAAGCTCTTGACCACCATGATAACATGAAAGTAAGCATATATATACAAAGATAATCAAATAGGACTACATGTGAGCATAGTGAAAGATCAGAATGACTTGATCAGAGACCTACGAGGATACTTAACCCAATACTATGAAGTTCCAAAGTTCTGAGCGAATCAAAGCGAAAGGTAAGAGCTCCGATAAACAAGACTTCTGAAATTAGAACAATTCTTCGATAAATAAAGCCTTTATTATTTAAATGTTTTCGGCAGAATTTCTTTTCGGAGGTTTAATTGATTTTCACTTCCGATATTGGAAGTCCCAATATAAATATTTCCTGTAAAGCTTTTAAATGAGAGTTCCATTAAAAGGAAGCCCTAAATTAATTTTGGATAAAAGCATAATATCAAAACTCGAATACGATAATAGTTCAATATGACTTACGAGATTCTTACACGGAGGAATTTGAGCAGATAAAATAAAATAGACCTTGTGGATCTCATTAAAAAATCTTGGAATGTGTTTTCAAAAGCTTCCGATCTAACATAAACTTAGAAGGTCTGTAGATAGCGGAAAGTGAAAAACAAAAAATTTGGATTCTAATAATTACCAAATAGAGGCCTTGAATCAATTCAAAAGAAAAAATGAAACTAAAGCAAATGTAAAATGAATGAGCGCAATGGAAAGGTTTTAATTTAACTGACAAATATAAGATTCAGAACAGGCAGAGATAAAATTGTGGACAAGATCATTTGCTGCAAGTTATTTTTTTTTTTTTTTTTTTTTTTTTTTTTTTTTTTTTTTTTTTTTTTTTTTTTTTTTTTAAGAAAATATGAGCAAGAAAGAGTCTAATCGTTTCATTTCAGTTGCCTTAATGAGAGGCAGAATATGATTATTGACTCATATTACTAAATTTTCAAAGAAAGAAAAATATGAATACAAGCAAAACTATAAAATAACTAGATTCTGATGAAAAAAAATACTTCCCTGGACATGTTGCAGATTAATCACTCACTTTATTTCTAAAGATAAATGGATTTTCTTGTGAAAATCCAATATCCAAATCAATTCAATGAAGACCTGTAGAAGAAGAAAAACATAAATAAAAAGTAAACAATGAGAAGAGAAAACTAACAACTAATGAAGATGAACATATGGACACATACCTAGAAGAATTTTGATTGTAATTTTACCTCATGAATCTTCAAGTTCTCCCATCCATATCTCAAAACTTGCATATATTCAAACATCATCTATTTATTTAATCTAAAATGCTAAGCAATGAGCTATTGATCTGCATCTGCTTCATATTGAAGAATAAGAGTGATGAAAGTGATCATATAGAAATGCTTATGAATTGAAAATTGAATTTTCAAGAATGTTTGATTCTAAAGATTCTTTGGAACTCCACCCTTCCTGATTTCTTTGCAAATTTCAACAATGTGATGAAGCTTCATCAAGAAGAATAAGAAAGTGTGGCATAAGCATAATTTGAACAATAACATTTTTTTAACACTCTTTGTTGGAGAATGGAACAAGGAAGTGTGATAGGCTTGTTACATACTTATTAAAAATCTGCAAACATGAGATAAATACGAACAAAAAAGGAACTTAAACTAAATTAATCTATTCCTAATCCTAACTTTATGGAAAGGAAACAAGACTAGGCATAGTCATACTTCTTGAGACATTGAAATCCCCTGTAACTTATGGATTAAAGTTTGTAATTCAGGGGGATCATAAGAAGAAAAATCTGGCTTGTTTGGGATTTCAGTAATGTAATTTGTATTTTTCTTTTCAACTTCTGGTTCTAAGATAGGATATTTGGTATGAAAACAAGAAGTTGAGGGTGATGGTGAGGGAGTTTTACTCTTAGCATGGCGTGAGGATGTAGATTTACTTGCCATTCACGGTTCAGGCCCTCCTTCTAGTGCCAAATATGTTGAAATCTCGAAAAATCGGGGTTCCAACAAGGGGGATAACCACCTGGTTTGGACCTTAGAACAACTCCTTTTCTGTTTGGAATAGTGGCTCCGACCGGGGATGATGGGACCAGTTTCCCAATCTATTTATGATGTTTGTGCTAACGGGATGATGTTTTTCTTTTATGGTTTTATGGGGTGAATACTTACTCTAAACTTAATCTATCTTCTAACTATTATATGTAATCCATTATAATCAAAGAAAACATCTAACTTTAAAACTATCCCGGGAAAAACATTTATATATTTGATCTAAAATGATTTCTGAAAGTAATTGATAATGAAGATCATTCAATCACAATAAGAAAAGAATTCATTCAATAATGATCGTTTCCTATAAAAATTTAGTCGAAACGATATGAGAAATATATCGCATAAAGAATCATTCATATATTCAGTATAAAGAATAAATTATCATCATACAAAAGTGCAATAATGATAACTAAGAATTTAAGCTTTCATACATAAATAACTGAAAATGATTTATTGCTTGATACATAAGTAAAAAGCATTAAGAGATAGAAGTACCATTTGTAAATACATCTACCTTCAAATCACTTAACATCAACTAAGAGTGCAAAAGTGCAATTTCAGTAGCAGATGCTAAACTCAAGTAGAAAATAAATCTCGTTCCATTAATTTTACCAAAACCTCCTCAGTGGGGGGGGGCGCAGAAGTGCACGTTCTGAAGAATGTTTTTGATAAAATTTATGGACCCCTTTCTAAATGCATGAGAGGGGTTTAAATACTAATCTATGAAACCTAAAAATAGAAATTACAAAAATAGATGAGGAGGTTTAAACGACCTACCTCATTTTAGCGAAAATAAACAAAAACAAAAATAAAATATGACTAATCCTGCATCTGGTCCTTAAGATCGCAAATATCCAGCATCGATTTTAGAAGCGTCAGTTGGACGACTTCAGATTTCAGTTGTCCTATGAAGACAGCATTTGTGAGTGCTAGCACTATTTTCTTGGTGGCAGTAATTAGGCATTTCAGAGTCATCCATTGGTTGTGTGGTTTTACTAGGTATTGCCAGTATGCTTCCCAGTTTAACCCATTTACTTGTCTAATTGCCTCTGCCTATTCTTCCGCTACCTGTTTCCATACTGCTTGAAATTGTTGTGCTTTTGGAAGAAAGCCAGGGGTGGTTTCTGCCACTAAATTAGCATTGTGTATATTTTCATCTACAGATTCAATGACATTGTTTGTTGTTGTTGCCGCATTCTCCATTACCTGTTCTGCTTCCCTGATCCTAGAATCCCATTTCGCAAATAAAATTTCTTTGTGTGATTCATCTATTTTAGGCATTTCTGCTCTTTTCCCATCCTCATATTTATGCTCGTTTAAGAAGTTTGAAACCTTCTTAAAAATTGAATCATATTCAAGTCGTAATTCTACAACTTGATTTGTTATGTTGTCACATATTTCGCATTGAGAATTCCATTGTGAAATCTTCTGGCATAATAATTCTTTTTGGTGTAAAAACTGGGAATTGAACCCAAGTGCTTCTGTGATGAATTATTCAATTTTGGGATCATCTTTATGTAGTTTTGTTATGTTTTACAACTGTGCTTCTTTATTAGCTAGATTGCTCTGATGTGCCAACTACATCTGTTGAAATTCTTGTTGAAGCTGAGACAACTGCATTTTTGCTTGTTGGTTGATGCTGACCTGTTGTAACTGTTGTTCTAATAACAAAACCCTATCTTCTTTTTCTTTCAGCAGCAGTTGTGCCTCTACTGCTTTATCAATGGTTCCTGAAGCATACGCGTCTGCGACCTGCGAGAGTCTAGTGATATTCATTGATGGATCTATAGATGGGTCTTTCCAAAGAACATCCAACAGTTCATCCTCGGGAGCGAGCACAGAATCCAACTTTCTTTGCTTTCTTTGTCTTCTAACGATGGATTTATGTTGAGGGTTGTAAATTACATCTATAGGAGGAATTTCATCTATTCTTAATACAATCTCAGATGTGGGAGAAATGGGAATATGCTCTATTTCCTGAGTATTATCAACTCTTTCTATTACTATTTTTGCGGTCGTCTCTTGTGGATTCATTGGTGGCTCTACATTTTGTTCTTCTGTGTTGAGTATTTTATTGAAACTTTCCCATTCTTCCTCTAAATCAATTGCAAGCGGCTTTGCTTGCTCTGTAAGGGGAGTTGAAAATTTGACTTGTTTTACAAACGGAGTCTGCTTATTAGACTTTGCTAAGGACTGGGTTGTATCTTTTATTGATTCTTCACTCTTGCTGGGTTCATTTTCTAATATTCTTTTAGATTTATCACCGGATTTTTCTGTGGATTCATTTTCAGGACTTGTTTTGGATTTTTCTTTTGAATCTCCAGTTATGCTTACACTGGGCGTAGGCTCTCTTTCTAGATCAATGAGTAATTGGTCCAATGGGACCTTAGATAACCTCTCTCTGTTATAGCTATCAAAATTTTGGAGACTTTCTCAGTCAAAAAGCATTTGTGCCATCTGTCACACTTCTTTGAAGGTGCTTTTCTCTAGAAAAACATCATCAAAGGGATCTTTTTCATGGGTAAATGCCCTTATTTTAACCATTGTGGTAAAATCCTTTACAATACCGAAGGGATCATATTGCCTTCCTAGGAACTTGGGTAATTGCAATGATAATGCATTATCAACTTCTCTAAAGGCATGTCCTAAGTCATGCAATGCGAATACTCCACATGTTACAGGAAATTGGGGCCAAATGCCCTTCTTCCTCGAACCATCTGGCTACGGGAAGAATATCTACCTCGGCTTCTTGTGAAAACCTTGGGGCATCTCAGTTGTAAATTTTCATGTGGATTGGGAGCATAACTCCGTGACAAATTTTGAAAAAATGTGCAAAGAAATTTGATTCCCACATGACTTTGTGATATATTTGAATGGGAAGTGGATTTTGAGCAGTCCACTTCCATCCCATAATAGGGAATTTGAAACCAAAACAAATAGCATCCATAACATAAGCACTCATGAAAAATGGAGGGTAAACCCTCGAATAAATACTCCTTTTTTCTTATGTATTCTAAAATTGCAGTGGCTAAGTTATCTGACAAGATTTGAGCCCAATTCATTATTGTAGCATTGACAGTGGCATCTACTAGAGGTAACCATTCTAACGAAAATTTGTTGATATCTGGTTTACCAAATAGTCGACATAACATAGCGGTAGTGTTGGCATTATGTTTCTGGTATGGTTATATGTTACAGATGTTGTACTTGATGGCAACACCCATGGCATGGCTCTCAATATGATGAGAATTAAGAAGTACGCAGGAGAAAAGTTCACGGAATTTTATGCAAAGAAAAGTTTA
>APFE031059403.1:50251-67342 GCA_000404065.3 Pinus taeda
AGCTCGATCTATATGAAAGTGAAGTGGAAAGTGAATCTGTGAAGGGTGATCTCTCGAGCGCTGCAGCTGCGGAAGTGCGGAGGCACCGTAGGAGACGCCACAGGAGGCGCCGCAGGAGGTGCCACAGGAGACGCCGCAGGAGGCACCGCAGGAGGCACCGCAGGAGACGCCGCAGGAGGCGCCGCAGGAGACGCCACAGAAGGCGCCACAGGAGTCGCCATAGAAGGCGCCACAGGAGACGCCACAGAAGGCGCCGCAGGAGACTCCACAGAAGGCGCCGCAGGAGATGCCACAGAAGGTGCCGCAAGAGACGCCACAGAAGGTGCCACAGGAGACGCCACAGAAGGCGCCGCAGGAGACGCCGCAGGAGACGCCGCAGAAGGCGCCACAGGAGACGCCACAGGAGGCGCCACAGGAGACGCCACAGGAGACGCCGCAGGAGGCACCACAGGAGACGCTGCAGGAGACGCCACAGGAGGTGCCGCAGGAGACGCCGCAGGAGGCGCCACAGGAGACGCCGCAGGAGGTGCCGCAGGAGACGCTGTAGGAGACGTCGCAGGAGACGCCGCAGAAGGTGTTCTGGGTTTAGTTTTCTGTTATTGTGGATCTGGTTATCTGGGTGACTTACTGGTACTTGATGATCATTTGATATTTATGGATCGAGTTTGAAAATTTATGCAAAGTGGTCCTTGAAAAGAAGTAGGGGGTTGTAGCTCCCTTCCAGGAGAGACTGGAAAACGAGAGAGAGTTGTAGCTCTCTGCAGGTTGCAGCCTGCGTACTGGTAAAGGACTGCACCAGTACAAGACCATTCTAAAAGGAGTTTTCTAATTTGAAAGAAGATAGAGACATATTGCAGCAGGTGGTTTTCACCCACATTGGGTTTCCACCTTATATCTGGTGTTCTTTGATGTGACTGTCTATATTTTCTTGTTCATGCTCATTGTTTTATGGTACTGATATGCAAAAATAATTCAAAGTATAAATAAGGAAGAATTGTTAAAAGGACTAGATAATACTGATTCACCCCCCCTCTCAGTATTATTTTCAACAGGTAGTATAACAGAAAGAGGAACTAAGAGAACCGATGGATCTTTCTTGATTCTTTCTTCATTGTTTGACCAATTTTTTGTGCATTCTTCCAAGTCCTCATTTTCCTTGGCGAACTTTTCGACAAACTGTCTGTTGTAGATGGCATGCGGCTCTGGCAGATGGTACATGAGTCTTAGGTTGTCTAGAGTAAACGACCCTATGACTTCTTCGCTTGTTGTCTTGAATTCTCTGTCTAATATGTCTGCATCATCTATAATCCACTTAACCATGTCAGTGTAAGGGAGTATCTTTGGTCTTGCAGCAATGCGGTGCAAGAATGAGCATGCAAGTTCAATTAGAGAAGCAACAGAAGAACCACATCCATCAACAGTAATTGTTACTTCCATAATTCTCAGTTGTTCTTCCTCTAACAGGTGATACATGCTTTCCCATGCAGATGTCCCAGCCTCTCGATTACAAGTGGTGTCTGTAAACAAGGGTGTCATTTATGTCTTCTCATAAGCAGGTGCCTTTCCTTTCTTCACCATTTCTTTGGATGTTCTGCTCTGTGTGTTTTTCTTGAAAGTTGCAAGCAGAAAACAGAATAGGATAAAAATGCTAGTGAAGGCAGAAATAAGCAATAGAAGGACGAAAATAAGGTGACGGAGGATCTTTAATTCTAAATCACTTTAAAAGATATCAACATGCATCAAATGGCCTTTCACAACTAATCGTAATCATTTTAATAAATGTTCACCAATGAACCGTTATGCTTTGAATTAATGTTCATAACTTCACATCGAAAGCCGAGAAGTACTTTCCTAGAATCGTGAGCCCTTTGAGTTGCGATAAAAGCGATTTTGCGATTTTCTTTCACAATATCGCAGATTGCTATATCGCAAAAACTTGTTTTTGTTAAGACTTACCGCCATAGGAGTTGATGTGATATGTGATATGCCATCGCATTTCGCAATGTCTACATATGTTTTATCGATTAGCACCGCATGGTTGAAACTACGAAGCGAGAAGATTGTAAGACTCTTTTAAGATTTCGCATTTCACGGATATGAGATAACTTTTATAAGGAAGTTCTTTGCGATCATTTTTGCGATGCGAGAATAGTCTTAAAAGCTGGTCTTTTTCAAGGTTTATTTTAATATTCAAGACTTTCCGAGTATAAAGTTATTCTTCAGCTTTTTGATCATATGGTGCTTATTTGAGGAATTCATCATTTATAAAGTTTTAAATGCTTAAAGTATGAAAAGGTGAATTTTCGATGATTTAGCGAATTCATTTTGATATCTTATTTTATTCTAAAAAATAAAAGGCATGACTATATACTAGGATTGAATTTTTTGGAAGGGTCCCCATTTATTAGTGTTATTACTAACACTAATACATGGAGGGTTGTTGATAAGCACAACAATTGATGATTCACTTGGAAGAACCAGTTATCTCTGAGGGTTTTTTGGATTTTCTAAAACTTCCAAAAATAGAGATGATTTTGAAAATGAAACTACATTGTCTGACATATAAGGTAAATAGTGCTATTTCTTAATATCAATATTTCATTCTAACTATCTTTATTCTGATTATCTTCTTCTCAGAGTTAGTCCTTTTACTCACATCAGTCATTACTTGGTTGTTAATATAAAACAAAAGAATCTCGTTAGATCAGTCTTGGTGTACTCATTTGTCGTAGGTAGAGCCTCTGCTGCCAGCAGGCGTTCATAGCCTCGACAGGGTTACTTGTTACCTAGCAATGATCCAGTGTCCCACTTTGAGAAGAATGCAATTTTCAAAGATAAATCCTCTTATATACTTATTACTTTTTTTTTCTTATTTCTCTCTTATTCCTTAAATAAAAATGTCTTGGTTTGGTAGCCGAAAATGACAGTGTCATTCACTTGATTTATAACTTAACTGAACAAGTTGGCTCTTGATGAGACCCCTTGTCTTTTGATTGAAACAATCTCGAGCTATTACCCTATTTTGATAGTTATAATCTTTATGATCATGATAAGTTGGCTCTTGATGAGACCTCTTATTCTTTAAGTTTTAAAATGTATAATTGGATTACTCCTTGAATCTTGCAAACGTCTTGAGTGGGGGGGAGTCATTGGTTCCTTAAGAATTTTCCTAGACGATAATTGTAGAGTTTAAAAATATCTTTTCCGCAGAGAGTCTTTGTTTTGGTTATTGATACATTTTGTGACTGATGTAAGGAAAATTTCTTCCTAAGGTTGATTCTAACCAAAACTCAGATAATTGAAACGGAAGAACAGGGAAAAAATTTCAAAGTAGTAGCACTTAACCATATGTTTCATAAATGGTGAATTATTTTCATAACCACTTCTACTTATACAAGCGAAAAAACAAAATTGAAATGAGAAACTATTCTTTTCGTGAAACCAAAAGTGAACATTCTCAACTTATTTTATTATCAAAAGAAATCTAAACTAAAACTATAATTTACAAAAAAATAGAAGAGATCATCTTCCATGGAAAATATTTCTTTATGATTTGTCCATTAACAAGTAAAGATTCCCTCTTCCCTGCTAAATCATTTAACATGAAAGTTGATGGGCCAATGAATTTGACAATATGGAATGGTCCAAGCCACATCCGTTGGAATTAAGTATGTTTGCCTTTCTCTTCATGGGCCTTATCCCATTTTAATACTAAGTCTCCAAGTTGAAAATCTTTTCTAGACACTGAGTTTGAATCAAAAGAGGCTTTCACTAGTTGTTGATGATGTGCATAGGTAGTTATTGCCTTTTCTCATTCCTCTTCAAGTTTAAGAATTTGTAATTGTCTTAATTGCATGTATGAGGAAGGCTTTTATTCAATGAATTGAACCAAGGCTAGTGAAGGAATAGCTAGATTTGTTGGTAAGACTACTTCTTTCCCATAAACTAAATTAAAAGGAGAAGTGATAATGGAGGTTTTCTGAGTTATCTTGTCTGCCCAAAGAATGTTCATTAAAGACTTATGCCAATTTCTTTGATTTTGATCAATGGTCTATTTAATAATTCTAATAAGGTTTTTGTTTGTTGATTCGGCTAATCCATTTCCTTATGGATAAGAATTAGTAGAATATTTGAGTTTGAAACCTCTTTTGAGAGCGAATTTTGTCATGGAATTGCTTGAGAAATAGGATGCATTATCAAACATTAAGGCAGAAGTTAAGCCAAACTTGGTGATGATAAATTCATCTATAAATTCAATGATATTCTCAGAGTTGGTTGTCTTCAGTGGAACCACTTCTACCCATTTTTTAATGTAGTCAGTAGTTGTAAGGATGTATTTATGTTGCTTAGAAGAGTGAGGAATGATCTCACCTATTATATCTAATCCCCATCGTTCAAATGGTTGATCAATGTTGACAGGTTGTAATGGCAACGATGGTTTCTTTTGTCTTCCAGCAGAAGTTTGGCAAATTTTACATCTCCTTACGTAACTGTGTGCATCTTTGAATAGAGTTGGCCAGTAGTAGCAACACGCAGGATTTTTTGAGTTGTTGCATCTCCTGCATAGTGTCCACCCGCTGGTCCATCATGGAGTTCCTGCAATACTTTTTGTGCTTCAGATTTCTCGATGCATCTAAGGAGAACATAATCGTAATTCATTCTAAACAGTACATCATTGACGATTTGATATTGTTTAGCTTTTAGCCTCAGGGCTCTTTTCTTTGTGTAATTCAAATGTGAAGGAGCATATCCATTTTTTAAGTAGAAAATGATATCAGCATATGTTGATTCAGAGTCGTTTAGGCTTACCTTGTAAAGTTGTACTTCACTATCTGGAGACTGCAACTCTGATATGTACGATGCTCTTGTCAACAACCTGCAAAAACCTTGACCTTTTGTGATATTTGCTGGTCTAATTTCAGCATCATACTCTTGCAGGGCTATGACCCAATTTTCTCTCTTTTCACCCACATCTTTCTGTACCAAAATATTTCCTGCTGCTAAGAATGATACTATTATTTTGGTGTGAGACTTGAGAAGGAAAGGTTTGAAGTATTTAAATGCTTTGAAAACAACATAAGCTTGTTTCTCAACATCAGAGTATTTTAATTCAGCTCCTTGTAGATTTGAATTGAGGAAAGCAATTGCAACTTTGGCTTTCTCCTTATTCGCTTGTGTGAGTATGGGAACATATGATTTCTCGGAGGTGAATGTATATAGGGTAAAGGGATTGGAAAAATTCGGTGTTGCTAAAGATGGGTCATTTATAATTGCTTGTTTTATCAAGTTGAATGCTTCATGTTCCGAATGACCCCATTTGAAGAGATTTTTTCTTTATCATGGCTTGGAGAGGTGACAGAATTCTTGAGAAGCCATGGACAAATCTCTTAACAAAGTTGATCTGACTAAGGAAAGACTGCATTGCTTTCTTATTATGGGGTAAAGATATCTCAGAAATTTCCTTGATTCTATCTGGGTCAATATGGATTCCTGATTTGGATACTATGAATCCAAGAAGTTTTCCTTCACTTAATGCAAAAAAAGGTTTTTTAGGGTAAGCGAGATTCCATATTT
Organism: Pinus taeda; assembly: GCA_000404065.3. Taxonomy (NCBI): domain Eukaryota; kingdom Viridiplantae; phylum Streptophyta; class Pinopsida; order Pinales; family Pinaceae; genus Pinus; species Pinus taeda. The sequence continues at coordinate 55,826 of APFE031059403.1, forward strand.
TTGACATCGTTGAAAGATTTGTTTCAAGTCTTTGAGATGATTACTATGTTTTTTAGAATATATTGTTATATCATCTAAATGGATTATGACTGGCCTGTTTACTAATCCTTTAAACGCAATGTCCATGGCTCTTTGAAACGTGGCACCAGCATTGATTAGCCCAAATGGCATCTTTTGATAAGCATAAGTGCCCCACTTTATTCTGAACGTAGTTTTCAATTGATCATCTGGGTGGACTAAGATTTGATTATACCCTGAAAATCCGTTTAATAAGGACATTAACTTAGACCCTGCAACTGATTGTAATATTTGTTCCATGGAAGGCAATGGAAAATTATTCTTTTGGCAAGCTTTATTGAGGTTGCGAAAGTCTATACAAATCCGAATGTCACCATTTTTCTTTCTGACTGGGACGACATTAGAGACCCATTTGGAGTGTCTGACAGGAAAAATAATCTTGGCTTTTAGTAATTTGTTTAACTCAGATTTAATCTGGCTTTCCAAATTAGGATATATCTTCGTTAATTTCTGTTGAACAGGTTTCTCATCGAAGATCATAGGAATTGTATGTTGTATAATTGAAGTGTCATAGGTTTTAAGATCATTGTAATTCCAAGCAAAGACACTCTTGTATTGTTTCAGCAATTAAATAAAAGCTTATTTTTCTTCATATGTCAAACCAAGACCTAAGTTGATGTTTTGTGGTTTCATGTTTGTCTCGAGATTGATTAATTCGTATCTCAGAGTCGAACTCTGGAGTTTTGAATTGGTGGGTCATTTAAATCTGTCTTTTAAGTCATATAGGTCCTCTAACTTGACTATGGATTTTGGCATAGCATTCTTGTTGTTTTCTTGTTCCAGTTGTTTGTCATGTTGATCTTCATCAATTATTTGATCATTGTAAGAACCTTATGAAGTAAGAAAATTCACAATATCAGGGTCATTGTTGAAAAATCTCTAGTTGGTAATGTTATCCGAAATAAAGGGTCTAAAAATTAATTCAATCGAGAATCTATCTGGGCTATAGTCCTCTGATGGAATAAGCTTGGAAGCTACACTAGCGAGAAGATCAGCGCTAGCATTTTTGAGTCTTGGAATAGATGAAATATTAAACGTTGTAAAGTGTGAAATCAGGTCTTGTACTAAGGATTGATAGTGTTCCAAATGGCCTGACAAACAGTGTATAGTATTCCTTATTTGTCTAATGACAATCTCAGAGTCTCCAAATACTTGAAGGTATTTGACATTAAGTCTGATTGCTTTGTATAACCCTTGAACTAGTGCTTCATATTCAACGGTGTTGTTTGTGCAATCAAATTCAGGTCTACATGCTTACATGGTTTTCTCTCCTTTAGGACTAACTAATATGCAACCTACTCCTGCTCTATCATTGGATTTAGAACAATCAAAAAATAATTTCCAAAACAAGGTTTATTTACAGATTTATCTATAAAATTGATGCATCTAGAAGTATCAGTTTGAGAAAAAAAATTCTATCTGAGATAAAATGGAATTTTCCTAAAAAGGTGAAGGGTGAGCACTGAAATTTCCTAAAAAATGACTCAACAGGATAATCTCTGATTATGTTGTTGCTATACGCTACAGGCTCATTTTCTCCTTCTAACTCTGTTACTATATACTTCTGATGTTTCTCTCGTTCAACTTTAATCTGATTTGGTTTGCCGTTGTAGGGGAGCCACATATGAGACCAGTCGGTTGCAAAGTAACCGTGAAGCTTTTTTGACCAATCCCTACTTAGGATTAGGCCATAAAATTCAGGAATGTCAGCCACCAGTATATCAATGACTTGACACACCTTTGGGTTCGATGAAAGTCTTATGGTTACTTGATTAAGTTCTCTGACTACTTCGACTTGAGGCCGATCTAGTTGTACTATTCGTACTGAAGATTTCTGGGGCTGAACATTTAATTTAGCGCAAATTGTCTTAGGTAAAATATTAGATGACTCAGCAGAATCAACTAGACAATTGTGCAAATTTTTATTGAAAACTTCAAAAGTAAGGAGAAATGGCAGAGTATGGGATTTGGATCTTCTGCCAATCAGAGAAATATCAGTTGGGTTGATTTTATTTGAGATGCTAGTTGGAGGTCTTCCCATTTCATGAGCGGCTTGTGAGATCACAGTAGCGGGAAGAGGAGTAGTAGGTACAGCATTGAGTTCTTTCAAGAGTAATTTATGTTGATGTTTTAACTTACTAAGATCATGAAGAGTAATGTTTGCTCTGGTTTTCTTCATATCTTCAACAATGTTGTATTCCATTTCATCTGAGGCGATAAGCATTTTAGAAGAAAATGTCGAATCAGATTGAATTGGGTTTGTCTAAGTAGGCTTTGGTGAGGATTTTTTACCTATGATTTTATCCTCGGGAGGTGGAATTGGGTTCTTTTGTTTTGTACTAAACTGTGGAGGGTCAAGTTGATTTCTACTTCTAGTAGCAACAGGTAATGCTTCTTGATCTTCCTCGTTTGGAAGCATGAAATCCCACATTCCTTGAGTTCTATGATTTCTTCATCGTCAGTTTGTTCCTCATTTGAAACTTCTTCCTCTTCTCCTTCTAATTCAGCGTTTGTTATAGCATTTGGAGGTTTTGGATCGGTTGAAGGGTTTCTTTTATAGGGTCTAAAAGGTTTCTTGGAAGATGTTTCTACTACTTGTTTCTTTATATCTACCATTTCATTAGACATGGTCTTCAAAACTTTTTGCAACTCTTCCAGGTCGAAAGGGTCCTTCGATTGTTTCTTCTTAGAACCATCTCTAAAAGACACTTTTTTAGACTTCCTTTCTTCTACAACGTTTTTCTTTTCTAGAGCTAGGATACATTTCTCGGCAGTTATTGCCTCTCTCATGTTTTCTGCTAAGGTTGGCTTGGTAGCTCTATCTACAAAGATGGTTGAATTTGAAGGTAAAGCAGAAAAATACCATTCATTTTGGACTTCATTGCTAGGCTTAGATGTTGCCGGTATTTTGTTTAATAATTTATTAAAGCAAGAATTGAAGTCCTTAATTGGCTCCTTTGGTTCGGCTTTCAAATTGGAGAGGTCATTTATTAAGGTTGTTGTAGACCTATCATCCCCAAATTTTGTCAAAAACTGATCTTAAAACGTATCCCAGTTATTTATGGAGCCAGATGGTAATGAAGAATACCATGATCCTGCTGCTCATTATAAAGTATAGGGGAATAATATTACAATTGCGTCCTCTTCTATTACTCCATTTAAATTGATAGATAGCATAATGTGTTCTTCGGCTAATAGGCCATCATCAGGATTGAATTTGGGCAACCATTTCTCAGGATGAGTTGGTAATTGAGATAAAGGTGCAGGCATTCTTACAGCCCCTGGATTGGCCCATGTCCTCAGTGGTGGATTTCCAGCCATCGTCGGGATATGAGTAGAAGAAGATGTGGCAGTGGCTGAAGATGTTTGAGTAGAGGAGGATGTTACTCATGTACCTGTATGAATCATGATCTGGAGTTGGGGGATGGATGAGTGTTCTTGTGATGATATGGATGGGATGGTGGAAGAAAATTATGATAGAACCCCACTCTAATATTTTGTGGGTGTTTTCCTAGATTTCTTACAACTCGGTAGAGGAAACTCAACTGGTGGGATTCCTATTTTTTTCACTTTGTGCTCTAGTCAGTCGTTGAGATGGTGTTTGTTGAGAAGTGACACTACCTTGGGAAAACTTAGATTCTTCTTGAGATATTGAAATCCCCTGTAACTTATGGATTAAAGTTTGTAATCTAGGGGGATCATAAGAAGAATAATCTAGCTTGTTTGGGATTTCAGTAATGTGCTCTGTATTTTTCTTTTCAACTTTTGGTTCTAAGATAGGAGATTTGGCATGCAAACGAGAAGTTGAGGGTGATGGTGAGGGAGTTTTACTCTTAGAATGGTGTGAGGATGCAGATTTACTTGCCATTCACAGTTCAGGCCCTCCTTCTAGCACCAAATATGTTGAAAGCTTAAAAAATCGGGGTTCCAACAAGGGGGATAACCACTTGATCCAGACCTTAGAACAACTCCTTTTCTGTTTGGAATAGTGGCTCCGACTGTGGATGATGGGACCAGTTTCCCAATGTATTTATGATGTTTGTGCTAACGGGATGATGTTTTTCTTTTCTGGTTTTATGGGGTGAATACTTACTCTAAACTTAATATATCTTCTAACTATTATATGTAATCTATTATAATCAAAGAAAACATCTAACTTTAAAAATATCCCGGGAATAACATTTATATATGCGATCTAAAATGATTTCTGAAAGTAATTGATAATGAAGATCATTCAATCATGATAAGAAAAGAATTCATTCAATAATGATCATTTCGTATAAAAATTTAGCCGAAACGATATGAGAAATATATCGCATAAAGAATCATTCATATATTCAGCATAAAGAATAAATTATCATCATACAAAAGTGAAATAATGATAACTAAGAATTTAAGCTTTCATACATAAATAACTGAAAATGATTTATTGCATGATAAATAAGTTAAAAGTATTAAGAGATAGAAGTACCATTTGTAAAACGTCCTACTCATGTGCCCCAACAATATAGATCTACCTTCAAATCACTTAACATCAACTAAAAGTGCAAAAGTGCAATTTCAGTAGCAGATGCTAAACTCAAGTTCGTTCTATTAATTTTATCAAAACCTCCTCAGTGGGGGGGCAGAAGTGCACGTTCTGAAGAATGTTTTTGATAAAATTTATGGACCCCTCTCTAAATGCATGAGGGGTTTAAATACTAATCTATGAAACTTAAAAATAGAAATTACAAAAATAGATGAGGAGGTTTAAACGACCTACCTCATTTTAGCGAAAATAAACAAAAACAAAAATAAAATATGACGAATCCTGCATCTGTTCCTTAAGATCACAAATATCCAACATCGATTTTAGAAGCGTCGGTTGGTCGACTTCAACTTTCAGTTGTCCTATGAAGATGGCATTGGTGAGTGCTGGCACTATTTTCTCGGTGGCAGTAATTAGGCATTTCAGAGTCATCCATTGGTTGTGTGGTTTTACTAGGTATTGCTAGTATGCTTCCCAGTTTAACCTGTTTACTTGTCTAATTGCTTCTGCCCTTTCTTCCGCTGCCTGTTTCCATACTGCTTGAATTTGTTGTGCTTTTGGAAAAAAGCTAGGGGTGGTTTCTGCCACTAAATTAGCACTATGTAGATTTTCATTTACAAATTCAATGACATTGTTTGTTGTTGTTGCCGCATTCTCCATTGCCTATTCTGCTTCTCTGATCCTAGAATCCCATTTCGCAAATAAAATTTCTTTGTGTGATTCATCTATTTTAGGCATATCTGCTCTTTTCCCATCCTCAAATTTCTGCTAGTTTAATAAATCTGAAACCTTCTTAAAAATTGGATCATATTCAAGTCATAATTCTACAACTTGATTTGTTATGTTGTCGCTTATTTCGCATTAAGAATTCCATTGTGAAATTTTCTGGCATAATAATTATTTTTGGTGTAAAAGCTGGGAATTGAGCTTAAGTGCTTTTGTAATGAATTGTTCAATGTTGGGATCATCTTTATGTATTTCTGTTATGTTCTGCAACTATGCTTCTTTATTAGCTAGACTGCTTTGATGTGCCAACTACATCTGCTAAAATTCTTGTTGAAGCTGAGCCAACTGCATTTCTACTTGTTGGTTGATGTTGGCCTCTTGTAACTGTTGTTCTAATAACAAAATCATATCTTCTTTTTCTTTCAGTAGCAGTGATACCTCTACTGCTTTATCAATGGTTGTTGAAGCATACGCGTCTGCGACTTGCGAGAGTCTAGTGAGATTTGCTGATGGATCTGTATATGGGTCTTTCCAAAGAACATCCAGAGGTTCATCCTTAGGAGCGAGCACAGAATCCAAATTTCTTTTCTTTCTTTGTCTTCTAACGACGGCTTTATGTTGAGGGCTGTGAAATACATCTAGAGGAGGAATTTCCTCTATTCTTAATACAATCTCAGATGTGGGAGCAATGGGAATATGCTCTGTTTCCTGAGTATTAACAGCTCTTTCTATTACTATTTTTGCGGTCGTCTCTTGTGGATTTGTTGGTGGCTCTACATTTTGTTCTTCTATGTTGAGTATTTTATTGAAACTTTCCCATTCTTCCTCTAAATCAATTACAGGCGGCTTTGCTTGCTCTGTAAGGGGAGTTGAAAATTCGACTTGCTTTACAAACAGAGTCAGCTGATCAGACTTTGCTAAGGACTGGGTTGTACCTTTGATTGATTCTTTGCTCTTGCTGGGTTCATTTTCTAATGTTCTTTTAGATTTACCACCATATTTTTCTGCGGATTCCTTTTCAGAACTTGTTTTGGATTTTTCTTTTGAATCTCCACTTATGCTTACACTGGGTGTAGGCTCTCATTCTAGCTCAATGAGTAATTGGTCCAATGGGACCTTAGATAACCTCTCTCTTTTATAGCTATCAAAAGTTTGGAGACTTTCTTAGTCAAAAAGCATTTGTGCCATGTGCCGCACTTCTTTGAAGGTGATTTTCTGTAGAAAAACATCATCAAAGGGATCTTTTTCATGGGTAAATGCCCTTATTTTAACAATTGTGGTAAAATCCTTTACAATACCAAAGGGATCATATTGCCTTCCTGGCAACTTGGGTAATTTCAAAGATAATGCATTATCAACTTCTCTAAAGGCATGTCCTAAGTCATGCAATGCGAATACTCCACATGTTACAGGAAATTGGGGCCAAATGCCCTTCTTGGAGTCTTTCAGAATCTTACTCATCCCTCCTTCACTACATGTCTGATAGGCTATCTCTCTAGCCATCAATTTGTCCAGGACATAAAAAGGTAGAACATGAGGTGAGACAATACTGCCAAATACTCTGATATATGTGAATAATTCTTCCCTGAACCATCTGGCTACAGGGAGAATATCTACCTCGGCTTCTTGTGAAAACCTTGGGGAATCTCGGTTGTAAATTTTCTTGTGGATTGAGAGCATAACTCTGTGACAAATTTTGAAAAATGTGGAACAAAATTTGATTCCCACATGACTTTGTGATATATTTGAATGGGAAGTGGATTTTGAGCACTCCACTTCCATCCCATAATAGGGAATTTGATTAACAAAACAAATAATGTCTATAACATAAGCACTCATGAAAAATGGAGGGTAAACCCTCGAAGCAATACTCATTTTTCTTCTGTATTCTAAAATTACAGTGGCTAAGTTATCTAACAAGATTTGAGCCCAATTCATTATTGTAGCATTGACAGCTGCATCTACTATGGGTAACCATTCTGATGAAAATTTGTTGATATATGGTTTACCAAATAGTCGACATAACATGTGGCAGTATAACAGAAAGGGAAACTAAGAGAACCGGTGGCGTACATACCGTTTTTACCTTTCTTGATTCTTTCTTCATTGTTTGACCAATTCTTTGTGCATTCTGCCAAGTCCTCATTTTCCTTGGTGAACTTTTTGACAAACTTCCTGTTGTAGATGACCTGTGGCTCTGGCAAATGGTATATGAGTCTCAGGTTGTCTGGAGTAAACGATCCTATGACTTCTTCACATGTTGTCTTGAATTCTCTATCTGATATGTCTGCATCATCTATAATCCACTTAACCATGTCAGTGTAAGGGAGTATCTTTGGTCTTGCAGTAATGCGGTGCAAGAATGAGCATGCAAGTTCAGTTAGAGAAGCATCAAAAGAACCGCGTCCATCAACTGTAATTGTTACTTCCATAATTCTCAGTTGTTCTTCCTCTAACAGGTGATGCATGGTTTCCCATGCAGATGTCTTGGCATCTCGATTACAAGTGGTGTCTGTAAACAGGGGTGTCATTTCTGTCTTCTCAGAAGCGGGTGCCTTCCCTTTCTTCACCATTTCTTCGGATGTTCTACTCTGTGTGTTTTTCCTGAAAGTTGCAAGTAGAAAATAGAATAGGATAAAAATTCTAGTGAATGCAGAAATAAGCAATAGAAGGACGAAAATAAGGTGACGGGGGATCTTTAATTCTAAATCACTTTAAAAGATATCAACATGCATCAAATGGCCTTTCACAACTAATCGTTAATCGTTTTAATAAATGTTCACTAATTAACCGTTATGTTTTGAATTAATGTTCATAACTTCACATCGAAAGCTGGGAAGTACTTTCCTAGAATCGTGAGCCCTTTGAGTTGCGATAAAAGCGATTTTGCGATTTTCTTTCGCAATATCACAGATCGCTATATCGCAAAACTTGTTTTCGTTAAGACTTACCGCCATAGGAGTTGATGTGATATGTGATATGCCATCGCATTTCGCAATGTCTACATATCTTTTATCAATTAGTGCCGCATGATTGAAACTGCGATGCGAGAAGATTGTAAGAGTCTTTTAAGATTTCGCATTTCACGAATATGAGATAACTTTTATAAGGAAGGTCCGTCGCGATCGTTTTTGCGATGCAAGAATAGTCTTAAAAGTGGGTCTTTTTCAAGGTTTATTTTAAATTAATATTCAAGACTTTCCGAGTATAAACTTATTCTTCGGCTTTTTGATCATATGGCGCTCATTTGAGGAATTCATCGTTTATGAAGTTTTAAACGCTTAAAGTATGAAAAGGTGAATTTCGATGATTTAGCAAATTCCGCTTTGATATCTTATTTTATTCTATAAAATAAAAGGCATGACTATACACTAGGATTGAATTTTTTGGGAGGGTCCCCATTTATTAGTGTTATTACTAACACTAATACATGGGAGGTTGTTGATAAGCACAACATAGTGTATTCCTGTTAGAGAGTGGTTGTAGTAACCACATGACAGGCAACAAGGATCTGGTTGCAATTTCGATCAATCTGGGAAAACAGAGGTAAAGTTGGATACTGACAAGACTGTGGAAGTAGATGGCAAAGGAGTGGTCAACATTTTGACCAGGCAGGGGGAGCCAAAGATAGTATCAGAGGTATATTATGTTTCTAGTCTCAAACATAATTTGTTAAGTGTTGGTCAATTGACACAGAAAGGATACAGAGCTATATTTCAAGGTCAAGAAGTTGTTATATATGACAAGCCCCCAAGCAAGAAGCTGATAGCAAAGGTGCAAATGACGAGGAATAAACTCTTTCCTCTAATTTTGAATTACAGTGGTCAGGTGAGTTCTTTTACGGTTGCATGTTTTGATGATTATTGTTTATGGCACTTTTGATTTGGACACTTGCACTTTTCTAGTTTATTACTGCAACAAAAACAAATGGTCAAAGGATTACCTCCCATCAAAGAGCACTTCTGGTTTTGTGTTCCACCTTGGTTCAGGTGTGATTTCATGGGAATCTAAGAAGAAGCCCATTGTGGCACTTTCGTCAGCAGAAGCAAAATATGTAGCAGCAACATGAACAGCATGTGAAGTAGTGTGGTTAAGAAGAGTACTTGATGGACTTAAGCAGAAACAACAAGGATCAACAACAATATATTGTGACACACCTCAGCAATTGCACTATCCGAGAATAGTGTGTTTCATCAGAAGAGAAAGCATATTGATACTAGATATCACTTTATTAGAGAACTTGTGAGCAATGGAGAAGTTCACTTGAAGCCTTGTAAATCTAGCGATCAATTGGTTGATATATTTACTAAGTCATTAGCACAAGATGTGTTTGAGCTTCATAGAAGAAACTTGGGTGTTGTATGCCTAGATGAGACATAGACGAGCTGGCATGTTTGAGTTGTCATGAGTAATGTTTTATTTTTGCAATCGTAATTAAGGGGGAGTGTTAAAATAAGATAATTACTCCTACATGAGGAGTTAGCTAAACATAGAGAGTCAATTAACTGAGTGATTGCATGATTGAGTGTTTGAGTGTTGAGTCAAGTCCAGTGATAGACGACTTTGAGTGTGTGATTACATGTAGTTGCATGTCAAGATATTTTAGGCAGTTAGCTAGTTGGAAAAGGTTTAAATACCCTTCACCGAGTTCATTTTAATCATCATGTTTTGTGTGATCAATAGAAGAGCAACAGCTCAAGTTTTATGTGTGAATTGTGTTTTGTCTCCTCTACCTCTTCAATAAAAATACACTCTCTTGTTGGCACTGGTTTAGAGAGGAAAGGAACAAGTGATAAGATATGAACATCAATTGGAATTGGAAGAGTAATAGCTCTTGATGTTCATGATTATGATTTGAAACTTCATTTTCTCATTTAGGCAATGCATCAATTAAGTGTTCAATATTGAACCGCTTAATATGCCAGCATAAGATATCTAAAAACTAAAAAATGAAAACAGAAAACAAATCTAAAATCAAACAAAGTAAATGAAGGAAAAATAATAAAATTAAATCATAATTCACACTATTGTTACAATTAATGTTACGGCACAATTGGGACTAGTTTGAAATAATTTCCTTTTCACAAGAATTAGCCAGAATAATGTAATTAGAATGATCACCAACACCAACTTGTGAATTACAATGTTATGAAACTAGCTCACAAAAACATAGAAAAGATAGATCAACGCCTTAGAAATAAGCCTCTTCAAGGGAGCAACCTCCTTTACATTACACAAATGAACAATTCTTGGATGATTCAAATGAAAAAACCTCCTTTATATATATAGGAGTCTAAGGGGTCACAATATAACCAAGCCAGCCTAACAATAATAATATAAAGGCACAAAATTAACAATAGAGGGATTCTATGGGGCACAATAATAACAATATGGGGACAATAGGGGCACAACAATAACAATAGGGGATACAATGACAATAGTAATGGGCGAATCACTAGTATTATAGGGACCTAACATGCCCCTTTCATTCAAAAAAGTGTTGTACTCAACACTTGAGTAGTTTTGGATGCTTCTGTATAAAATTATCATCCTCCCATGTGGAATCTTCAATGGGTAAGTTCTTCCACTTGATGAGATACTCTGAAATTGATCAATCTCGTAGTTGTCGAGTTCTTGTTTCTTTGACTTCTTCAGGTTCCAATATGATTTTTCCTTCCTCATCAAGTTCTGGCAATATTGTTTGAACTGGAAGCTTGTCACCTATAACCTTCTTTAAGCATGAAACATGGAAATCTGGGTGCACTCGGGAAGTTGGAGGAAGCTCCAATTTGTATGCCATAGTACCAATCTTTTGCAACACCTTGTATGGACCATAATACTTTGGTGATAATTTATTATCCTTCTTAGCTTGCTTGAGGGATATTTGTTTATATGGTTGTAGCTGTAGGAATATCGAATCACCTACATCAAAACTTCTTTCATTGCGATGTTGATCTGCCTGTTATTATATTCTATTTTGCGCCAAAATAAGGTTATCCTTTAAGAGTTGGAGGACATGTTGTTGATGCTCAATGTGATGCTCCACTACCTAAACCTTAGAATTCTCTCTTAAATATGATGTGATGGATGGTGGCTGATATCGATAAAGTACCATAAATGGATCATTTTTGTTGGTGTATGGAAGGAAGTGTTATACCACCATTCAACCAGAGCCAACCATCTGA
>APFE031059403.1:69530-109627 GCA_000404065.3 Pinus taeda
AAAGCCATCGATACCATACAAACTGATTTGGTTCCAAATATAAAGTTGCAATGCGTACCTTTTGTGTGTTTTGCACATTATGGAGATCAAAAAATTGCTCCATCTATAGTATCCATGTTCTAAGATCATTGCCATCAAACTTCCTCATTTCAATCTTTGGAACATGGTGGTTCTTCGATCCAACATTAGAGTCTATGAAATCATGATTAACATTTATTTTATTCTCATCATGAGTTTCCTTTACTACCCTTTCGCCATTAGTAAGCATTTCTTGTAGAAATTTTGTCAAATCTATCTTCAAATCTATCTTCAAATCTTCCATGCTTGTCTTTGAATCTGTCTTCAAATTGTCCATCTTAGCTTCCACGCCTTCCATCTTAGCTTCCACACCATTCATCTTAGCTTCTACGCCTTTCTTTAAACTATCCATCTTAGCTTCCATGCCTTTCTTTAAACCATCCATCTTAGCTTCTACGTCTTTCTTTAAACCATCCATCTTATATTCTGTTACTTTTTGTGTGAGTGACATTTGTTGCACTTGGTCTTGTAATTTTGATATATCATGTTGCATTTCTTCCTCTTCTTCATGAGTCATGCTAGAGCTTTCAAGTTGCTTACTAGGTGTTTCCATTTTCTTTCTTCGGGGCATCAATTACCGATAATAATGCTTCACTATGCCCTTTGAATTCCTTCAAACTAATTAATAAATAAAAATAATTCAACAAACTTACGTTTGAAATTCCTTAGACATTTCCTCTAATGATAATTCCCTTAACCTCACACGAGATAATATTGCTTTGACAAGTTTTCCATCCTTCACTCCTTGCAATGCTCTCCAAGGTTTGATAGTCATATCTTCTGGAAGCTACTTCATTTCAGGGCCTGATTTACTGTTGCTACATATCAATGGTTTAGACCTTTTGACCTTCTAGTTTTTAATGTCAATGTTCTCCCACATGCTAAAAATATCATTAATCAACTCCCATATCTCTCCAGTTCTAAATGCCGACTGGAAAATGCTATCAACACCTCTGAATAAATCACTAAATTCGTCGCCTTTGCCGCTGATTTTTTCTTTAATTTGATAGCCTATTTCCATACAACATTCATTTCGAAAATATACAATAACATTTATCCTATCCCCGCCACATTTTTCTTCAAATTCACTATGAATAAATCTAACCCCTTGGATGAAAGTAATAGACATCCTATATTCATTATCTGAATTATGATCCCATGCCACTAACTTTGCTTCTGTATCTGATAAACCAGCATAAATGATACATTTCATTGTTTCAAAACGTGGGTTATTGAAATATTCCTCCATCAATTGTCTTTGAGCTTCTATAGAATGGTTCCCCCCAAGCACATAATAATTGTATTCAAAACATTTTGACTTATCAAATGCTTCTTTGTTGGGAACTTGAACTGGATCAACAAGAAGCATATAATTAACCACATGAGCATATGGATTGTACCTCATCAATGTCTTCAAGTTGTGAACATGCAGATGGTGTGGCAATCTGATTTGATATTTACATTGTCCTTCACTTGCCTTATAGATTTGTCTGACATTAAGCTGAAATGTGCGACCACCCTCAATTAAGTTTTTCTTTGTTAAGTTTTATCGAATGACATTTTGTTTTGTTTTGATAATGCCAACCTCTAAATCAACTCCTGGTGTAATGATTTCTCTTCTTTCTTTCGAAGTTTCACTAGGTTCTTGATTGTTGGTAATGACTACTTCAAAATGTTCAACTTTACTTTTCTTTCTCATAACATTCTCATCATTAACTGGAACAGATTTATTCTTGGGCATTGTTACTTTTGGTCTTTTACGACTCTTCTTAGTTCCAATGTCATCCTTAATAATGACAACATATTCTTCACTGCTAGTTTCAATTTCCTCATCTTCAAAAGTAACTTGTCTAACTTTGCTAGATTTATCCACTAGAGGTTTTTTTTTCATGATCCCTTGGATGTAGTTTCGTAGCATCATGAATTACTACATTTTTCTTGTTTGCCATATCTTCTTTTGACACTGAGTAGAAACTACTGACAACTTTCATAATATCATTCTCTATGAAATGAATGCCTCCCAACCTAATTGAACAAATTTCAACAAAATTCTGCCAAACAAAATATCATATGTCAATAAAAACAAAGTTATAAAAATATAGTGAGATAGTTACAGGAACACAAAACACAAATATAAATAACAATACTTGCAATATTTGTGTCATGTCATTTACGATTTGTTTACACAACTTTGTAGATACCTCTCTCGTGTCATACAATGAATATGATAACTCGTATTTAATCCTTTCATGTGACTTGGGCGGTTTTGTAAGCATGTAAACAACTTCACTGTCCGGTACCAAACACATGTCTATGACCTTTCCCATCATCTCATAAATTCCATTATCATTAGGTATATCGACATATAGATATATCTGCACATTTTGGCTTTCCCTTTCTTTCACATACCAGACATTTGATGGAAGTTTCACGTCTTTTGATTTTTTCCAGTATGAAATCGTCTTCTTATCATTTGAGGCATTTGAAAGATTTGTAGCCATCATCTTAGGTGGGGTTCGTTCACCAATGTTTTTTGAAGATCCACCTTTAAGAGTATTTGGTCTAAAAAGATTCACAAAAATATTCTTTAATGCCATTTTCCTGAAAAAAGACACGTATAAATAAGTAAATCACAAAAAATAACTTAAATTAACAACGAAAATGATAAATGATAATTAATTCTATAAACCTGAAAATCAGTCGGCCAACCGAGTCGGCCATTGTGTCTGACCCCCCTAGTGGCCCAACAACTTCCCCCCAACCCAGTGGCCCAATGGCCCGCGGGGGTGGCGGGGCGATCCTCAGAATCGTCTGCCACCCCCACGGGCCATTGGGCCGCTGGGGTGGGGTGGGGGGCTGCAGACAGCCTCTGCCCCAGGGTGGCGAGGCGATTCTTCCTGCGGGAGGTGGCGGGGCGATTCCGCCTGCGTGGTTGGCTTAGGCGATTTCGGTGAATCAACCCGCCACCCTCGAGGCCTTTGAGCTGTCGGATGGGGCGGGACTTATCCGCTGCCATATTGCCCACCCCGAACGACCCAACGACCAGTGGGAGGTGGAATCGCCCCACCACCCCCCGTGGGCCGTTAGGTTTCCGAGGTGGGGCGGCGGTTGCGCGTCGTCCGCCCCACACTCGTCGACCAACAGCAATGGGGGTGGATCACCGGCCACCTCCCGTGGCATTGGGCCGCCGGGGTGGGTGCGGCTGTCCGCAGCCACCGCCCCACCCCGGTGGCCCAACAAAACTCGTGGGGTGGCAAGGCGATTGGGAATCGCCTCGCCACTGCCACAGGTCGTGGTCGCCAGTTGGGGCCAAGGTGTCGGGTAGGCTTAGTCCCACTTGCCCCTAACCTACATGCTCGTTTGGCCGTCCGTTGAGCGTTATTGAGCCCACCATGCCCCTTACGAACATAGTGGGTAATTGGCCACAAATTTTTTTTTTTTTTTTTTTTTTTTTTTTTTTTTTTTTTTTTTTTTTAATTTCATTAAACTTTATTTTAATTTTTAAATTTTCTAAAGAAAAATTAACTGAACTTTTAAATGCGAGAATCCTCCGTTGAATATGTTGTTGATAACAATGTAGCTGCTCCACAAATTCACTCAAAGTCTTTTAACAAACCTCGGAAAACCTTGATGTGATGTGAGTAATAGTAATAATGAAATTTATTATATAGGTGAAATTATGGAAATGTTTTATGGTACGGTTAATGTGGGATTAATTTGTTTTTAAAAAAAAATTAACATGTTAATTTTGTTATGGCGATATAGGAAACTATGATAAAGTGAATATTATGGAATTGTTTACAACACGTGAAGTGGAATTTAATTTGTTTTAGAAGGTAATTAAAATTTTAAAAAAGCATCATTGTCTAGTAAATATTATAATAGTTTTTACTTAAATTGATTTAGTAAAAAGATTAGGTTTACAATTTAGTTTAAATGATTATTTCATAAAAAAAAACAACAAACAAAAAAAAAAAAACAAAAAAAAAAAAAAAAAAAAAACAAAAAACAAAAAAAAAAACAAAAAAAAAAAACAAAACACAAAACAAAACAAAACAAAACAAAAAAAACAAAACAAAACAAAAAAAACAAAACAAAACAAAACAAAACAAAAAAAAAAAAACAAAACAAAACAAAACTTTTCAATAAATTGTAGAATAAAGTAATGGAGGGAAATACATGAAACAAAATTTTTCGAGGGAAAAATTTTTGCGAAAGTTTTTGAAGGGAAAATTTCATTCTTTAAGCTATATAACATCATTAGGAGAGTCTGCATTTATATCATTCAACCTCTTTTATTTGAAAGGGATGGATTCTTCTAATAGTGAAGGTTCGGTTTGTGAAGCATCAACATCTTCATCACGTAACAACTCTATTCATATTGATGAATATAATGGAAATTCTTCCACTATGAATAGAAAGTCAATTTTTCCACTTAGTCCTAATCCTGAGGACTATGAGAGCAACAATGATGAAAGAGGGGATGCAGAATCTCAAATAAATAAAGAGTCACGGTTTCCATTTAGTCCTAATCCTAAGGAGTATGAGAGCAACAGTGATGAAGAGCATGATGACGAATTTCAAAAGAATGGAGTGTCACGATGTCCACTTAGTCCTAATCCTATGGACTATGAGAGTGGCAATGATGAAGAGCATGATGACGAATTTCAAAAGAATGGAGTGTCACGTTGTCCACTTAGTCCTAATCCTATGGACTATGAGAGCAACAATGATGAAGAGCAAGATGACGAATTTCAAAAGAATGGAGTGTCATAGTGTCCACTTATTCCTAATCCTAAGGACTACGAGAGTAGCAGTGATGAAGAGCATGATGAAAAATTTCAAAAGAATGGAGTGCCACGGTGTCCTCTTAATCCTAATCCTATGGACTATGAAAGTAGCAGTGATGAAGATCATGATGACGAATTTCAAAAGAATGGAGTGTCACGGTGTCCACTTAGTCCTAATCCTATGGACTATGAGAGCAGCAACGCTGAAGAGCATGATGAAAAATTTCAAAAGAATGGAGTGTCACGGTGTCCTCTTAGTCCTAATCCTATGGACTATGGGAGCAACAATGATGAAGAATTTCAACTGAATAGAGTGTCACAGTGTCCACTTAGTCCTAATCCTATGGACTATGAAAGTAGCAGTGATGAAGAACATGATGAAGAATTTCAAAAGAATGAAGTGTCACGGTGTCCACTTAGTCCTAATCCTATGGACTATGAGAGAAGCAATGATGAACAGCATGACGAAAATTTTCAAAAGAATGGAGTGTCACGGTGTCATCTTAGTCCTAATCCAATGGACTATGAGAGCAGCAGCGATGAAGAGTATGATGACGAATTTCAAAAGAATGGAGTGTCACTGTGTCCACTTAGTCCTAATCCTATGGACTATGAGAGCAAGAGTGATGAAGAACATGATGAAAAATTTCAAAAGAATGGAGTGTCATGGTGTTGTCTTAGTCCTAATCCTATGAACTATGAGAGCAATAGTGATGAATGATAGGATGAAGCACTTAGTCCTAATCCTAAGGACTATGAGAGTAGTAGTGACAAAGGACAGGATGTAGCATTTTCAGTAAGTAAACAATCACATTTTCGACGTAGTCCTAATTCTATGGACTATGAGAGTAGCACTGACAATGCACATAAGGAAGAATATCCAATAAACATCGAGTCAAATTTTCCATTTAGTCCCAATTCTAAGGACTATGACAATAGAACTGAAGAAGGGGAAGATGAATAATATCCTCCAAGTCAGTATTTGAAAAGCACAACTGATCATAGTGCGGATAACATTCTTCATAGTGATGATGAAAATGCTTATACAAATGATGATCCAATGATGGAGATGTTACCAAGAAATATTGTATCGAGGAGTAGGAGTAGACCTTTTCGTATCAATGAAAGATGTTCTAGTTATACAAGGGGTAGAGTAGAATATCTTAAGAGAAGAAGTTCTATCATCGCTCTCATTTTAAGTGAATGTTGTCAAAAATATTGCTTGAAACATATGGATTTCAAATTTGCATTAGAGAAAAGGAAGAGATATTTGTCAATGAATAAAAGCATGCAAAATTCATATTTACTTGGGTGCATGCAATCTACATTGTCAGGTTATGATTATCATATTGGGTTTTTATTTATCTGTAGAAAGGCTTTCAAAATGTTTCATTCGATGGGTAATTTTCGTTTCCCGAGAATCCAAAAAAAATTAGAAAAGGATCCCACAGTTTATTCAGAAGTATGTCATAAACGACAATTTGAGCCATTATCAAATACTGCAATGTCATGGATGAAAGATTTATTTTCAAAGCATGGAGAGTGTATGCCAAATAGAGAGACAATACATATTCCAGATAATTTTTCAGGATAAGAAATCTACAACTTACACAAAGAATATGCAGAAGGTGCTGAGGGACATGGTCGATTTATTACATATCAATATTTTGTGAACGTATGGAAGAAAAAATTCAACAATGTCTGTATTCCTAAGAAGACAATGATGGGGATTTGCAGTACATGTGCTTCTCTTAAATAAAAAAGGGACAAATGTGAAGGGTCAGAAAGAGGTAAGCACTCATAACTTTAACTTTTAAAATTGTATAGTCATCAACTATGAAAACATATTTCTTAAAGGCTTTCTTTTATGTTGTGTAGATTCAATTGTCAAAGAACTTCACGAGCATCATGAACAACAAACAAGTGAAAGGAAAAAGTTGTACAAGCATCGAAAGAAGTGTTATGATAATCCGAATAAATATTTGGGTTTGATAATTGATGGTACGGACTAGAAGAAAACACTTCTACCACATTTTGTTTGCACACCCAAAAATTTACAAGAGGAAACTTTTATTCAGTATCACTTGGTCGGTTGTATGGTCTTCAATGGGAAAATGTTGCCAAGGGTGTACTTCACAGCTCCAAATACTCATAATGAATCAAATTTGACAATAACCATAATTCATGATGTGCTTTCTCATTGGTCTGGTAATCTTCCTGAAGTTTTGTATCTACTATTGGACAACACTTGCCGTGAAAACAAAAATAAGGTTTTTTTTGGATATCTAAACATGCTTGTTGAATTGAGAATTTTTCAGAAGGTAAAGGTTGTTTTCCTTCTTGTTGGGAACACTCATCACCATATTGATTAGATGTTCAGACATTTTTCAGTCACATTAAGGAGGAAGGAATTTGGGAGCTTGCCATCATTAATTGAATGTATTACGAAATCATACATGCCAGAGCCTACTTTTGATGTGTTGGAAGAAACTGTTGACATGCGAAGGTTTATTCTACGATCACATGTTGAGGAGAAATGCATTGAACAACTTAATGACATTAGCTTCCAACATCAATTTCGTATCCAAAAAATTGATGGGAAAACACTAATATGGGGCAAGAAGTATTCAATTATTGCAGAATGGGCACCATCACCAAGTTTGGAATTTTTTAAGTTCATTCTAGATCATCCAATATTTGCATCAAAAATATTGTTATTACAATTAGTTGGTGAAGTTCATAATGCACACAGACAAAATAGAGATATAAATTATTCTGATTACCTAGAAGAAATTAAAAAATGAATTAGATATACATATGAGTACTTTGACATTGCTGATTCAGTTTGGTGGGAGTCATTTTTCAATAATCAAAGTGATATCATTTCAACAACAACAAATGAAGATATACCTTTGAAAAATCCATTTATTTGGCCACAAAATGTGTCAAATGAATATGAGGAAATAAACATTGTTGAACAACAACAATCTCAAGGTATTATTAATTCTTCACAGGCAGAGGAAAGGCAGATGTATATTGGTTCTAGAAGATCTCATGCACAATGTGAAGCCATAGAAGGCCTTTATAGGGGTTTAGTACATGATATTAAGGAGGGTTGAATGATCGCAGTGCTAGCAGATGGATATCTCAATGGCTATCCATTATGGGTTGCTAAGGTTATAAAGGTCTTTATAGAAAATGAGGATGTTATAGGTGTTGAAGTACATTGGTATGCCACAAATACACACCCATTAAATGGTGTGTATAAGCCAGAGATGGTAGTTGACAAAAAAATGGAGGAAATAGAAAAAAAAAGGGTACAAATATAAATCACTATCGCACAGACCTCTTAAAATTCGAGGATGTTGACATATTTGTTTGACTTCAATTTAACAAAGAGATGAACTTTTCAATTATAGACAATAGAGATTTTGAAAATGTTGTTACCAGAAGGAACAATGTTGAGATGGGAGTTTGCTAAAACGAGTCGTAGATCCAGAAGAATTTTGAAACCTGAAATGGTGGGCATGCATGTGGACTCAGATGGGACACTATTTGATGAAAGAGAAGAATATGGAACATCTTCATTTGCATCCAGTCATTCATATGAAGATATGAACTCTGATGGTGTGCAAGAAAATGTGAGTGATTTTGGATAATTGTCTAAGATAGTTTATATAACTAGTGTTTGCATCGTATATTGAAATAAATTTTTTGATTTCCATATGGTGTTAAATCAAAAGTTATGAGTCATTTTTATGTTGTTGGATTATATGTCTTAATTACGATGATTTTTATTGTTTAGAATATTTACAATGTAACATTAAATTAGAAATATAATGTATGTTTAATTCAATATACAAATAATGACATTTTGATTAATTTAGTCATGTAATTTGTTCATAATGTCATGGTTTTTTAATTTTATGGTTGAAATAGTTCAATTTTTTTTGTATCCTTAATGTTATGGTTGAAAACAATTAGAATTTTAGCAATCTTTAGTGTGATGTTATTATATGTTTAATAAGATGGATGAAAACTAATAGAATTTTAATGTATTTAAAATCTCATTATTTTTTCTTTATAATCATTACTAAAACATGTTGAATTTATACTTAGGAAAGAAAAATGTTATTCTAGCAAAAACAATTAGTGTGTTTTTTTTCCTCATAAACAACTGTTTTTTCTGCACATTAAATTTCGGTTTTACTAGCATTTTTTAAAAATGTTGAAAATTGACCCTAAAAAAAACCATCGTTCCAGTATCAACACTTTTCATTTTCAGGGTTTTTTTTGCACGAAAATTTGTTTTCACTGCCATTTTTAAAACAAGTTCAAAATTGACCTTAAAACAAAAAACATCGTTCTAGTATACACATTTTTCGTTTTTAGCACTGTTTTTGATGTTTTTTCGGGGTGTTTTGCCAGAGTTCCTGTTTTGAGTTTATAGTTCCCATTTCAAAGTTTACATTGTTGTTTACATTTAACTTCTGATATGCTAAATAAAGTACATTTTAGAGGTTAATCCACACATTAGTAATCAGTCTTGAGTTAAAGTTTTACATTTTAGATTTCATTATCATTCTCTTTTTGAAGCAAATTTATCTTTTGCAATCAAAATTTCATTATCAGTTTTTTCATATTTATCAGATAGTTTAGAGATTTCTTTTCAGCAACTAGTGCAGAATGAGTTTAGTTCTACAACAATAGAGTTAAATCATTTTCTTTCATGTTTAATTTTCAAGCATTTCTTTTTGACAATTAGAATTAAGTGTGGATTTCTGCAATATAGATAAGATATTTTATTTTCAAAAGCTCAGCTTAGATAAGACTCTAGATTGAAAGAACATGTGTGTTGATTTTCTCCATATTGTATAAAAATAATTCATTCATCTTTAAAATTAGTTTCATTCTTAGATCACTTAATTTTCAGAAGAAACCCTAGCATATATAGTGCACATACACTTCACAAGCGCATGAATCCTAGTTGACATTTAATGAAGTAAATTAAAGACAATGAATTTACCAAACAATTTGGCGCCATTGCCACGGAAGCGTATATAAGATTCCATTTTTTCATTTCATTTTAGAAGTCTGTAATTTGATAAAATTGAAAAATGATAAAAAAAAAAAAAAAAAAAAAAAAAAAAAAAAAAAAAAAAAAAAAAAATAAAATAAAATAAAATAAAAATTAAAAATTATGCATAGAAAAGGGATTCTAGGGGTAGATTTATAAGTAGAGGTAGAAGTTCAATTCTAACATCACCACTCACTCCACCTAGACCTCGTAGTGCCACACCATCCAACCATACTTGCATCCCATCATTGGTAGCTAGACATAGACTTCCTGAGGTGCATAGATCAAAGATCCAATCTATTCACCAACTTCTTCTATAAAAGTTGTAGTTGACAAACCCACATCCCCAACAGAAGGAGCAATTTTCCTCTCTTCAACAAGAGAAAAACTTCTAGGACAAGAACTAGAGGTGCCCGGTGAAGAAGAAGAAGAAGAACCTTATTTTAACATACCATTAATAGAGGAACCAAAATAAGAGCTAGATAATCCTATTATAGAACCTTATATTAGCTCTGAAGAATCTACAATGGCATGGGAAGGAGAAGGAGAAGTGTATAATGCAAATGGTGGTGAATTTAGGATTAGAGGTGGAAGAGGCACAGGAGGAAATAAACGAGGTGTGTTACACAGTATTTTGTCAAACCTCTTGCACTTCCCTATGACATACCCTAAACTGCTCGAAACATGATCATTATACAGTATACTCATCCACGTATACAACTCAGATCCCTCCTAAGACTTTGATTGGAAAATGCCTTGAGCTTTCCCTGAAGAAATAACTATTAAAACCCTAAAATGAGGATCATCGCTCTTATAAGGCTTAAAATAGCGTTGGTTGCCTGTTGCACTGTACTTGACCACCGATGGAATCACTCTATTCCCTTGTATATCTGGGATGATCCCAAAAAGGTAATGTTCCCAAAGAGGATGAGAAGCTTTGTGATCTAGAAGCTTCAAGAGCACGAGTTGGAGGTTGTTTCGCGTAGATGAGGTCGAATCCTCTCAACTTGACCTCGTTGTCTTGGAGAAGTCTTAACTCCCTTTCCCAGTCTATTTGCACGCTTATGCTAAGATTGTGCCTAGATGCTATTCATTTGACTTGGAGAAGGAGTGCTTGGAGAGTTATTGGCTTGAACTTGGATTACCACACAAGGAGAGCCTATCAACATCAAGGCTTTGGTTGTAAGCTTCCCTTTATTTCTTAATAATATACAACTGTTGGTTCGTCTTCCCAAAATGTATATGTTAATGTATCATTTAGCTTGACATTCTTTGATCAGTTAAGTAGGTTATTATTGGATTTGCTATTTGTTTTGGCACGCTTTGTTTTGTCTTGATCACTTGTGCAAGTGCATAAACACTGAGAGAAGTACGAACAAGCCCGTGACACAAGCAGTTTAGGGTCCTCAAAAAAGGAAATCGAAATAGCATCAGAACGAGGTAGGCTATCTCTTTCATTTTTATTTTCAATTGTAAGCTAGGAATATGTCTAGTTGATTGTCATTCAATTGCTAGAACCACTCATTGGGCTAAAGGGATCGTCTCTATCCACATAGAGGATTAACTTTGTCAAAAATATGGAAACCCCACTGGGGAACCTATGATCCTTTCCATCCAATCCTTCACCCTGATCTTTTGACTATTTTGACCAACTATCAATTTTTTTGGCTTGTCTGCATCAGTCTGGGTTTATACCATCACTCATTACTGCATTAGAGTGCTAAGTCTGGATTGTTTCTTGGAATATTTTTAGTTTTTTCCCATATTCCTGGCCCATCACGGGTTTAGCCTTGACATTTGCGATGGCATCACGGTTTTTACCTTTACAGTTGTGATGAATTTTGTTTTCTTCATTATTTGGTCGCGCTGAAATCATCACTACTTTTGCTATACAAAGTAGTGATGCCATCGCGAGTTTGCCTATGAAAAGTGGCGATAATCACAGGTTTGGGTATATAAAGTAGTGATTATCCTTGAATGTGAGAATTTTTTAGGTTTCTTCCTAAGAATCCAGTGTGTCTTGGCCCCTAAGGTATTTTCCCATCCTGTATGCTTCGATTTGTCGGTTTTTTAATTGATTGTGTTGATTAATTTGCAAAATTTGTCTCATTGGCTTCGAAGTGAAATCTGACCGAGTTCTAGGGTTTCTAGTCAATTGGTCATCGTTTTTTGCTTGTTGGTGTCATTAAGATGTTTGTTTTGCTGATTTATTGAGTGTTGTTTAGTGTAGAAATCATTGAAAACATCGTTTTGCATATGTTTTAGCTTGTTTTTCGAAATATACTTTTCATGAAAATGCATTAGATTAGTTGCATTGAGAAGTTATTTTTTCAGATTCATCATTGAGAATAGATCACATTTTTCGATGATTGAAAGCTCACAACTGTATTAGGTGCATCAAATCGTTCAAAACGAAAAGAAAAGCATAATTCATATAAGTGCATCTTTGTAAAGAACTAACGATAAGAAAGAGAGCTACGAGTTTTGGATCGTGATGGCTAGGATTGTTGCTCCAGTTTTTCATGTCGTCGCCGTAATACACACCAGAGATGGGGGCCGCGCAGGAACCCCCCATAGAAGATCGACGTTTGGACACCTCCTCCTCCCGCATCAAGGTAACCGATTCGATCAGCCGATCGTAAAGGTAGTGCGACCGATTCAGTCAGCAAAGGAGAGGTTATGGGCCATGTTGCTTGAGGCATTCCAA
This sequence comes from Pinus taeda, assembly GCA_000404065.3. Taxonomy (NCBI): domain Eukaryota; kingdom Viridiplantae; phylum Streptophyta; class Pinopsida; order Pinales; family Pinaceae; genus Pinus; species Pinus taeda. The sequence continues at coordinate 82,183 of APFE031059403.1, forward strand.
CACTCATTTGAATAGATGGGAGTACGTGCCAATGAATGGAAGATGGATGTAGCAGCCCTAACCATAGCGGCCATGAGCACGGAGACCTGGATTTTCATGCCGCAGATAAATACTCTTGTCAGAGTGGATGGAACTTTGAAAAACGCTCCCTATAAGTCAGATCCGGAGAGACCAAGGCGTAGATAAGAACCAAAACTAAATTACGCATTTGGGTTCACAGAGGAATTGCCAGATCAAACCGAGTGAGGCCTCACAAAGAACAATCCACTTTGCATTGATGAAGATCTGATACAGATCTTCATCAAACTGATAGGGGGAAAACATTGTTGCATGCGACTCAGCAAGGGTTCAAGTATCCAAGCTTTAAAGAAGGAAATCCAGATTCATCTTGGAACCCCAACAAAATACCAAAATCTGATATATTCAGGGCATAGTCTGCGGGATAACCAAACACTCCAGCACTACGACATCATCAAAGATTCAACAATCATTCTAAATCTGCAATTGCGCGGTGGATGTAATGGAACTAGCTCAAAAAATACAGGTTCCTTTCGAGATGCAGTCAAAGGAAAGGAAAAATGCAAAATAAACCAGCACCACCACCAGAGCTACTAGGCCCCTATATTGTGGAACAAAAACCAGAATCTCCAATGCTTCAAGTATCTTTGCCGAAGGTAACTATCCCAATCGAGTCTTTCACTTGACCTTGTAAGTGAATCTTCATTCCATCCACTTAGGTGAATGAAATGAAGCTTGGGGGGCATGTACCTCGAATTGACTCATTATGCTAGGGGCATGAAAAATTATCTCAAGCATAGTTTATCTTTGTTTCAAGCTTGTGTAAAAATGAAACCAAACCCAAGCATAGTTTATCTGTGTTTCAAGCTTGTGTAAAAATGAAACCAAATCCAATCATAGTTTTTTCCCGTGTTTCAATCTTGTGAGAAATGAAACCATTCCCACTTTACATCTCATGACTACCTTTTTATCAGCTTGTTTTTTCCAGATGAGCCTTGGTTTGCCATTTCCATCGTCACCATCTCTTTAGCTGATCATATGCTTTCACTTGGTGGTTTTACCTTTGTCTGAGAACATCTGTGATGAGTGGTCCTATTAGCCAGCCTCTTGGCCTTTACATGTTTTGAGCAATTCCATCATTACCAGAACCAGTTGCTTTCTTTTTATACCACTCATTCCTCCAACTAGTGTCATCTTTGAGCTCTTTTCTGGCTCTCGAAAAATGAAAAGATTGTTAAGTACTTTTCATTTTGAACTCGTTAAAGTAAATGAATTGATGTCACCTAAGTATATTTTTACCCCCTTTTCGGGCTGAGATTGACTATTTACGAAAAAGGTACACCTTAGTTGAACATGGCTAAGAGGTTCTCTCGAATATTGTTTTCTACCTTTTCGGATTCGAGAGACAAATTACGAAAAGGGACCTGATGGAGTTTTCTTTTTCGTCTCTTTTTCAAACTCTCTAAATATGAAAAAGACACTGAGTTACTCTTCTGTCGAACTCGTAACAATTAAATGACAAAAGACTTGTCACCATGACGAGACTGAGATTCTCCTTCCAAGGGCTTGTAAAACTTACTAGGATGGATTCATCCAAAGGGTGAACTTATACGACAAGCATATGGTATCCTCTTGAAGCTTGTATAAAAATAAAGAGGTACCCACTAGAAATAGTGGGGGGAAAATGAAGATGAAATATCCTTTGTATAGGCAGCATGTCGCTCTTAAACATGACACTCTTTTGCATTTCATGTCAGGTTTGGGATATCTTCACTCAGTCACTTGTCCTTCTGGGTTTGGGTTATCCATTTTACCTCTCAGCGGACTATTCCACTTTTTCATTATAACCCTTGGTCCTATGTTGAGTCTAATGCTGCCACACTCCAGAGTCGTGTCGCCAATATGTTCAAGAGAAGTCCAATATGCAGTTATTTACCTATACACCATTTGAGTCATTTCTACAGTCTTAGATCTTACTCGTTTCATTCCACTTTATTCCTTGTTTCATGTCGATGATGAGGGAATCGTTATGACCCTCCTTTGATGAGTCACTTCCTATCAACTTCAGCTCATTATCTAGGAAGATGACTTAGAAACTCCCTTTCAATATCTTAGAGCTTGCATGCCTTAATGGCAAGTTCTTCACATCTGACGACAGGTTTTCATCATTGGCCTTCGATCAGATGATTCCACAAGTGTTTGACTTCAGTTTCTTTATCACATTCACATATTGTACTATCATACCTTGAGAACCAATATCATTATGGGTGGTTCATCATGTGTCTGTTAACGGTCTACATCAATGGTCGGTAATTAGGTGTTTTTCTAGCATGTTCGACTGCGTCACATTTATTCGCATGTTAGAATTCATACTTTGATCGGGTCAGGATGGAGTGAGGGACCCTGAGTCTTGTCTAATATGACTCAGGTTGCGTGAAGTTATATGTTGTTCATTATTGTGCACATGTTTCTACTATACGGATGGTTGTGACCATACTGTGGGACTTTATATTCATGATGATCCTCGTTATTTGGATGGTTGCACCCATACCATGGATCTTTTCATATAGTCTTCATCATCCAAATGGCTGCACCCATGTCGTAGATTCATGTCTTGATATCATATATGTATAAGTATATGTGTCCTTGATTTGCAGGTTTCCTGACAGTGCATGTCCTCGTCCTTGCAAGAGCTCGTAAAGAATCTCAGCCATCACTCCTCGTTCTGCCTTCATGCTTTAGGGGGCATCTGTTACACAATATTTTGTCACGCCTCCTGCACTTCCCTTTGACATACACCGAAGTGCCAAAAACATGACCATTATACAATATACTCATCCATATATACAACTCAGATCCCTCCTAAGACTTTGATTGGAAAATGCCTTAAGCTTTTCCTGAAGAAATAACTCTTAAAACCCTAAAATGAGGATCATCGCTCTTAGAAGACTTAAAACAACAATGGTCGCTTGTTGCAATGTACTTGACCAGCGATGGCATCGCTTTGTTCCCTTGCATACGAGTGATGATCCCAAAAAGGTAATTTTCCCAAAGAGGATGAGAAGCTTCATGATCCAGAAGCTTCCAGAGCAGCAAGTTGGAGGTTGTTTCACATAGATGAGGTCGAATCCTCTCAACTTGTCCTCTTTGTCTATGAGTTACCTCCTTGATATGAGGGTCTAATCCTATCTTTGGAGAAGTCCTAAATCCCTTTCCCAGCCTATAAATTCATCCTCTTCCCATTCCCATATGGTTGGTCTATGTCTATTTTCACCCTTATGCTAAGATTGTGCCTAGAGGCTATTCATTTGACTTAGAGAAGGTGTGCTTGGAGAGTTCTTGGCTTGAACTTGGATTACCACTCAAGAAGAGCTTATCGACATCAAGGCTTTGGTTGTAAGCTTCCCTTTATTTCTTAATAATATACAACTGCTGGTTCATCTTCCCAAAATGCATATGTTAATGTATTATTTAGCTTGACATTCCTTGATCAGTTAAGTAGGTTTTTATTGGATTTGCTATTTGTTTTGGTAGGTTTGGTTATGTCTTAATCACTTGTGCAGGTGCATAAACACTAAGAGAAGCAGGAACAAGCACATGACACAAGCAGTTCAAGGTCCTCAAACAAAGGAAATCGAAATAGCATCAGAACGAGGTAGACCATCTCTTTCGTTTTTATTTTCAATTGCAACCTAGGAAGATGTCTAGTTGATTGTCACTTTAGTTGCTAGACCCACTCATTGGGCTAGAGGATTAACCTTGTCAACAAGGTGGAGGTGGAGGTGGTGGTAGAGGTGGTAGGGGAGAACCATATCCTTATTGATTTCCCATATTTAATGAAGATACCACAACTATAATGAAGAACATCTCCCCCTCCATTCTCCCTAATTTCCATGGTTTAAGACATGAGGATCTCGAAACATTTCTTTTTAAGTTTGAAGTTCTATGTAGAACTTACTATTATTTACTTGATCCTCAAAAGTTGAAATTGTTTCTAGTAACTATTAAAGATGGAAAAAGAATAAGAAACTTAAAGTTCAAAATAAGTTTCTTAAAAACAGGGCCAGAGGATTACAAAGCAAAATTTTAATAAAGAAACCAAGGACCATGTTTGGTATTAAAAAGAAGAAAGAGAATACTATCTTGGTTTTACTTGCATGGGGACATGCAAAACCTTTAGTGTGGGGGAATGTTGAAGTCTAGAAATGTCTCTTTTTGACCATCCTTTTTTCCATTATATTTCACCTTTTTTCTTATTTTTCTACAAAAGCCTCAACATATTAAGGTCAAGATCAATACCTAAAAGGTATTAATCATCCATATTTAAATTCTCCGTTTTTAGTGAAATTATGAAAAAAGTATCTTGCAATTATTTAATTTTGTATATTTTGCAACTGATATTCATTTTTCGCAACAAAATACATTGTTAGATAGGTTGCAGCATTCCAGAAGAAGAAAGAAGACTGTCAAAATATGACATTTGGCTTCCAGATGGTTAACTCCCTACTGACATTTCGTGGCAAGCTAAGCGATATAAAAGATATTGAAGTTAAAAGTCTAAGTCAAACTTGGAAATTGTGTGTTGTAGTTAAACAAAGGGAGTAGAGAATCAAGCGAGCGAGGCAATTAGTTATTAGAACCTGAAATCTCCTGTGACTCTTAGTTATCGATCTTGTATGTGTCATATTTGCTTATAGTTTATCAGGTTAAAACTATTTCGAAGTTGTTTTTATTATTTGCATAAATAGAAGAAAGCAAGACAAAGAACAAGGTAGTGGTGATTATTATTATTAAGTTTATAATCCTTTTGTGGACAAATTGATAATATCTTCTCTTAATACAAGTTCTTGTTACTTTCTAAACGTGTGCGTGAAGAATCGTTGATTGTTAAATGAACCTTGCACTCCGAGAGGGCCCCTTGCGAGATGTGAGGTCTTGCTTTAGTTTTGCATTATTGTTAGCATTAACATTTGTTTTAAAGTTTACTTGTAGCTTTGCTTTTCGTTATAGTCATTTTTACAAGGTACTCATAAACCAAAAACACCAAAAAGAGTTTACTTATGCTATGCATATTTGATATCATTGGTTAGTTGTTTAAGCATTCAATTTCAATTTCTCTCAGTCATTTCCTCGTTTACATTTAACTTTTGATATTCCAAACAAATTTCATTTTAGAGGTTAATGTGCACATTAATAATCAATCTTGAGTGAAAGTTTCACATTTTAGATTTCAATATCATTCTCTTTTTGAAGCAACTTTATCTTTTGCAATCTAAATTTCGTTATTAGGTTTTTCATATTTATCAATTCGCTTAGACATTTCTTTTCAACAACTAGTGCATAATGAGTTCATTTCTGCAGCAATAGAGTTAAATCATTTTCTTTCATGTTTAATTTTCAAGCATTTCCTTTTGACAATTAGAATTAAGTGTAGATTTCTACAATATAGATAAGATCTTTATTTTCAAAAGCTCAACTTATATAGGATTGAAGATCGAAAGAACACGTGTGTTGATTCTCTACAAATTGTATAAAAAGCAGTCATTCATCTTTAAAAATAGTTTCATTCTTAGATCACTTAATTTGGAGAATAAATCCTAGCATATATAGTGCACATACACTTCAAAAGAACATGAATCCTGGTTGACATTTAATGAAGTAAATTAAAGACAATTAATTTACCAAACACCATATTTTAAAGTTTACTTGTAGCTCTGCTTTTCGTTATAGTCATTTTTACAGGGTACTCATAAACCAAAAACACCAAAAAGAGTTTACTTATGCTATGCATTTTTTATATCATTGTTTAGTTGTTTTAGCATTGAATTTCAATTTCTCTGATTCATTTCCTCGTTTACATTTAACTTTTGATATGCTAAACAAAGTACATTTTAGAGGTTGATGTGCACATTAGTAATCAATCTTGAGTGAAAGTTTCACATTTTAGATTTCATTATCATTCTCTTTTTTAAGCAACTTTATCGTTTGCAATCTAAATTTCGTTATCAGGTTTTTCATATTTTTCAATTAGCTTAGAGATTTATTTTCGGCAACTAGTGCATAATGAGTTCAACTCTACGGCAGTAGACTTAAATCATTTTCTTTCATGTTTAATTTTCAAGCATTTCCTTTTGACAGTTAGAATTAAGTGTGTATTTCTACAATATAGATAATATCTTTATTTTCAAAAGCTCAACTTAGATAGGACTCTAGATTGAAAGAGCACGTGCGTTGATTCTCTCCAAATTGTATAAAAAACATTCATTCATCTTTAAAATTAGTTTCATTCTTAGATCACTTAATTTGCAAAAGAAATCCTAGCATATATAGTCCACATACACTTCACAAGAACATGATTCCTGGTTGACATTTAATGAAGTAAATTAAAGACAATTAATTTACCAAACACCATACGTTTGATGAAATGTCTAATGTGTACTAGGAAGTCTAGGTCAAGTTTACCTTCTTGATGATTTTTAGATGAAGTTCAAGGATTTATGATCATATATGCATTCATGACTTATAAATGACATGTTTACCATATGTTTGATGAAATGTCTGATGTGTACTAGGAATTCAAGTAAAAAAAAAAATATTCAAGTTTGAATGATTGGCTTTATCATCATGTTAATTATGATTATTGAAAATTACAGTCAGTTTTGGGAAGTGGTCTAAAGGCTAGCCTATAAAAGTGTCTCAGATTTTGGGACTATTGGCACTGAACTAGAGGATTTAGGTCATAACCACATGGAAGCAGGCTTGTGCATGCAATTGGGGCCTCATAACCACACTCTTGCTTTGTTGTGCATGTGGTTGGGGTGTTAGGTCAGAGAACAAGGATTCCAACTCTAGGATTGATCACTTGGGGTGGTTTTCCAACTCCTAAGTGTTCTCTAGTCCTTGTGGGATGTAAATAAGTGTTCAATTTGTAGGCCCTACTTCCTTAACGAGATCTTGGAGGTTTGGTCATGTCATAGTGACACTCATCTCATGTTTACCTTGATGGGCTTGTGAATTGGGGTAAATGTGGGAGGAGGCAGTTACAGGGTGGTATGAGAGAGGGTTTAATTCTCTTTTAATGATATCAAATACTACTGGGTGGTATGAGAGTTTCCAAGTTCAAACACTTGGACTGAATGGGATATATGTGATTATTATGCATGCATGCATTGTAGTGACTATGGTTGTTATGTATGTAGTCAGTGTTACAATTTGAGTTATCATGCATGATGTAAATAGGTTGATATGTTGGAGTCATTACGTGTGTGTGTGTGTATTTAGTGCTAATCTAGATTGATTGTGTAGAAGAGCTTTGAAATTCACAAAAGTATGATTTTTATTATGTCTATATTTTTTTTTATCTGACATGACATGTTTGCAGAAAGAATAAGAGCATAGATGATGAGCAGAATGGTGGATTACAGTTCATGTGACTCTCCTTATATATCAACTGAGCAATAAGGAGATGAGTACTCTGTTAATATAATAGATACACTAGGAAGTTTGAAGGCATAAATTAGAAGTTGTAAGGCAAACAATAATTGGTTGATTGAGTCATAGGTAAGACTTGTAGAGCTCAAGAAAATCAAGCAGAAGTTAATGCGGTGATCCTTCAAAGCTTATCATATTTGTAGAGACATGGATAGCCAAGAATGAGTCATGGATAGTAGGAAAGGAATAATGGGGCATATGGTAGTAGGTCTCAATTAGGGTACTAGTTGGATGGGGATGACACAATCAGAGGTGGAAGATGGTTGGATACACATGACAGGAGAGGTAGTGCTTATGGGTTCTATTCTAGTTTTGGTTTAGAGATACATCATGGTTATCATTGCCGACATCCTTATAGGAGGAGTGATAAGTATTACTTTCTAGATGAGTTCAAGAAAGCCAAGCCTCCTACATTTGATGGAGAGATGAAGAAACCAAAAGATGCAAAAGCATTGCTACTTGGGATGAAGAAGTTTTTTGAATTACATGATTACATAGAGAATATGAAGGTCATGATAATTATTTTTAGTCTTAAGGGAAAAGAAGATAACTGGTGGGAATATGTGAAGCATGTTAGAGGCATCAAGATAGAGGATTTGAGTTGGCATGAGTTTAAAGGATTCTTCAAGAAAAAGTACTTTCCTGAGAGATATTATGATGGGAAGGCCAGTGAATTCTACGAGCTTAAGATGGGTTCTATAATAGATGAAGAGTATACAACCAGGTTTCTAGAGCTGTTGAGGTATGTGCCATATCTTAAGGATGAGAAGACAAAGGTCCAAAGGTTCATTAGTGGGTTGCCTTTAGCATTTAAATATCAAATTCAGTATGATGAGCCTCGGTCATTAGAGGAAGTCATTAGGAAGATGAAGCATTGTTGTGAGCAGTCTAAGCGTAAGTTTGAGCCTAAGCGAGTTTGGATAGGTAATGAGAAGACTAAAGGAAAGTGGGTTAAGAAGTGAGGAATACCTCAGGATGTAGGTGACAAGGAAAATGTAGCATCGTACAAGAAGTTCAATGTAGTTGACAGAGGACACGAATTTCAATTTGAGGAGCATAACAAAGGCAAGGACAAGAAGCCTTTACAATGCTAGAATTGTGGTAGAGAGCACCGTAGGAGAGATTGTCCACAACATTAGGGTGGCATACCTTAGATTTACAGTGCCTAGGAGGCGCTGAAAGTTGGAGATGTTGGGCAGAGTATTCCTCAGATTTATGCAAGAGTGGATAATAAGTAGGATAATCATCAAGCATCCATTATTGAGATGGAAGGTAAGCTTTGTGATCAAGTTGTTTCCATTTTGATTGACCCTGGATCTAACTATAGTTATATCAATCCTAACTTGGTGGATAAGTGTTGCTTGAATAAAGAAGTGCTTGTAGACTCTTGGTTGGTGCATTTGCTACAAGGACCAAGAGAAGAGTTCATCATTGGGTGAGATCTTGTGCATTTGAGCTCAATGGTATGCCTACATCAATACATCTAAATGTGCTACCTTTGGGTTAATACAATATGATTTTGGCATGATTGGTTACACATTCACAGGACTAGGGGATGTGTATTATTTGTAATTCATATTTCTAGTGAGAAAGGGAAGGATGATGAGGATGATTAAGTTCTAAAGAAGTGTCCTGTTTTGCAGCAGTTTCATGATGTGTTTCCAACAAAGATTATAAAGTTTTCTCCTCATAAGGAAGTGGAATTTTCTATTGGGTTGATGCCAAGAGAAGCACCAACATCTAAGGCATTGTAGAGGATGAGTACTCCAGAGTTGGTGGAATTGAAGTTGCAGCTTAAGGAAATGCTTGACAAGGGATACATAAGGCCAAGTGTGTCACCTTGGGGTGCACCAATGTTGTTTGAGAAGAAGAAGGATGGTACTCTTAGGTTGTGTATTGATTACAAGCAGTTGAATAAAGTGACTATTGAGAACAGGTATCCATTGTTGTGGATTGATGCTTTTTTGATCAATTGAAGGGGGCAACAATGTTCTCAAATATTGATTTGAGATCAGGATATCATCAGGTACGCATCAAAGAAGAAGACATTTACAATACTGCATTCTATACTAGGTATGGGCATTATGAGTTTGTGGTGGTTCTTTTTGGTCTTACTAATGCTCCAGCTACTTTCATGTGTTTGATGAACAATGTGTTGCGTCCTTATTTGGACAAGTTTGTGATAATATTCATTGATGATATATTGTTATATTCTAGGAACGAGGAAGATCATGCAAAGCACCTGTTAACAATGTTGAGATTGTTGAGAGAGCCTGAGTTGTATGCCAATCTTAACAAGTGCAGTTTCTTTTAGACTGAAGTTCATTTCTTGGGGCATGTTGTTTCCAAGGTAGGCATAACAGTGAACCTGAAAAAGATTAAAGTTATCATGGAGTGGCCAACTCCTAGGAATGTGGATGAGATTACATCTTCATGGGGTTAGCAAGTAATTACAAGAGGTTCATCAGGAACTTCTCACGGATTGACTATCTTATTACATCTTTGCAGCGAGAAGTAAAGAAGTTTGAATTGATAAAGGAGTGTGAAACTACTTTTGAGTAGTTGAAGCAATTGCTTACAAATGCTCCACTTTTGAAGATTGCAGATCCTGATAAGGAGTTTGTGGTATGTACAAATTATTGCAAGAAAGGACTTGGTGGAGTCTTGATGGAGGAAGGATAGGTGGTATGCTATGAGTCAAGGAAGTTGAATGAGCACGAGCAAAACTATGTGACTCATGATCTTGAGTTGGCCACTATCATTCATTTCTTGAAGATGTGGAGGCATTATCTTCTTGGTAGGAGGTTCATCTTGATGAACGATCATAGCAGACTGAGGTACTTGTTTGACCAACCTAATATGAATTCTAGGCAAGCTAGATGGTTGGCTACCCTTAGTGAGTTGGACTTCGAGATCAGATACATCAAGGGTAAGGAGAATAGGGTTGCAGATGCTCTCAGTAGGAGAGTGCAGGTGAATCACATTTCAACGGTGAGATCTTATGGGATAGATTTACAAGAGCAGATCTTGCATGCAGGGCAACATAATGAGAGGTACCATCAACTAAAGCACAAGTTGTAGCAACATGGTGATGGTGAAAGAGATGAGAAGTATCACCTCATGACAGATGGCTTGGTGAGATTCAAGACTAGGATTTACATGCTAGATAGTGGTGAGCTCAAGAAGCTTATCTTGAGGGAGTTTCATGTCAAGTCGTATTCAGTTCAATCAGGATATCAAAAGACTATGACAACAGTTAAGAAGTTCTACTATTGGTTGAATTTGAAGAAGGAGATGGTTGAGTTTGTTGCTAATTGTTTGGACTGCTAGCAGGTGAAAGCTGAGTGTAAGCACCCTACTAGTTTCTTACATCTGATTTTGATTGCAGAATGGAAATGGGAGGTCATTTCCATGGACTTCATTGCAAGTTTGCCGAGGACATCGAGACAACATGATTTGATCATTGTTTTGGTTGACAGGTTGAGTAAGGTAGATCACTTCATTATAGGGAATTATACTAATTCATTTAGTGAGGTAGCTCATATCTTCATAAGGGAGATTGTGAGGTTACATGGTGTTCCCAAGAAGATCATATCAGACAGAGATGCCAAGTTCACTTCCTAGTTTTGGAAGGAGTTGTTTGTAGGCTTGCATACAAAGTTAGATTTTTGTATAATTTATCATCCGCAGAGAGATGGAAAACAAAGAGGGTTAACAGGATTCTTGAGGACATGTTAAGAATGTATGTCATGCATCAATAGAGGAAGTGGGAATAATATCTTTCACTGGTGGATTTTTCATATAATAATCGGTATTAGAAATCCTTGAGTATGAGTCTATTTGAGGCTATTTACGGGTGGAGTTATAATACTCTTATCAGCTGGAGTGATCCAGTGAACAGGGTGTTGATTGGACTAGACGTGTTGACTGAGATGGAGCAGGAGATGCAGGTTATTAAGAGGAACTTGAAGGAAACACAAGACAAGCATAAGACTTATGCAGATCAACCTAGAACATTCAAGGAGTTTTAGGTTGGAGAGCATGTGTACTTGCAAATCAAGCCTAAGAGGAGCTCCTTGAGGATTGGATAATGTGTCAAGTTGGTGCCTCGATATTGCAAGCCTTTTGAGATCCTTGAGAGGATTGGAATAGTGGCCTATAAACTTGCACTACTGCCAACAGTGAAAGTCCATGATGTTTTCCATGTTTCATTGCTTAAGAGATATGTCCAGGATGTTGATCATGTGATTGATTGATTTATATTGTAGGTGGAACTAGAGGGATAATTTCAGCAAAATCTGAGTACATTTAGCAGTGTAAGTGGCTCATGCTCCAGAGCAAAGGAATAAAGCAAGTTAAAGTGTAGTGGAAGCACTTTGGGCCCGATGAAGCTACATGGGAGATGGATGATGAGATGCATGCTTTGTATCTTTACTTATGTTGTAGTTGAGTAGATGTGATTGGTTTATGTTTATATATGCATATGTGTATTGTAAATATTGCAACGAATTAAGTTATAAAGCTCCAATAATTAGTGTGTTGTAAATACTACATCAAGTTGTGTTATAAAGCTCCAATAAACAATATGGAGTTCATGGTTTCAATAGTTTGGTATGATGTAAATGTTGCATTGAGTTGTGTTATAAAGTTCCATGGGCAACATGTTTTTTTCTAGTTATAAGTGTCATTGAATACTGAGGACGATGTTCCCCCAAGGGTGAGGGGTTTGTAACAACCCCTAACTGATTTTCCATGAAAATAAAAATAAGACCAAGGTCATGGGACACATATTCTAAGCTGAATGTTGGGAAAAACATTATAGTGGACATCACTTATGATTAATAATGGCTATGGAAATTGGCTTAGAACCTATAATATACAATTGATAATATACTAGTGTACACTCAACTAGTATATAATTGATAATTACAATGTGCCCTTTTCATCCACTCCAACTAGGGAATTCGAATTCCATGCATGTTTGGGCTATTTTTAGCTGATTGACTAGTTTAACTAAGAGATCACTAAGTTAACAATAGTTCTACTACTTAACTGAACTTCAACTAACCATGGGGGCTTCACTCAATGAATGTCTGACATATCACGTGTGTTCGTGGCATAATAAACAATACCCTTAATTTGTCTAGATATTGGAAAATACCTATAAAAATCACATTATTTAACCCCCTACCAATACGAACCCAATACACCTTCCCAATTTAAAAAACCCCTACTTTCATTAGATATTGTAGGTATCCATTTTTTCATTAACATTTTTTATACTCCTTTATATTTTTTCATTAACTTTGAGCTCCATTTTTTATACCTTCCAATATAAAAACCCTTTAGCCCCTATTATATGCTCAATATATTGTGTCATTTTTTCCTCAATATATATCCCCCAATATGAAGCCCTTGTGCAACTAACTCAATTAATTACTTGAGCTCAATTAACTGAGTTCAACTGAAAATAATTGAACTAGATTGCTAAATTTTAGCAATCACTACATGCAGAACTCTACTTCTATCCTATAACTCAAATTTACTGACTTAAATAGTAGACAAGGTCATGTCACTCTAGCTAACTGCAATCCAATTCATCCTGCTTATGTGGAAAATCGAATTACTAAATTTGACTAAGGCACAAGTCAAATTGAGCCTTTCTTGCTACAATTTCTAACAGTCCTATAATGTATTTTCATTTTTAGGCATTTGACGCAGACCTTTGGTATATTAGAATATTATGCTGCAAGTCTTCAAACTTATGACAAAGTTTTTCTTATGATGATAAGAGATTGTCTAAGAATACTTCATACATGATTGTAGTGATGATGTGTAACTCTCATTGCAATGATTCAAAAATTCATCGATCTTTAAACTTAGTTCTCACATTATAGTGTGTTATGCATGGAAACCTTTATCAATCTAAGAACCAAGAAATATGTCAAGTTGAAAGCTTTTGAATCGTGTCCCCTCTTTATTGCCAATGCCACTTAAGTTTTATGAAAGAGGGTCTTAACCAATCTTATTTGAGCAAATTGAATTCAAAAGACATATGCTTGAATCATAGACTTTCAATTATAACTTGTTCCATATTATTTGAGAAATTTGAATTCAAAAGACATATGCTTGAATCATAGACTTTCAATTATGCCTTATTCCATATTGATATATACCACAATTCATGGAATTCTTTGCATTCTTTATATTTTCGTAATTAGACATATTTACCAAGAATTACTACCCACCACAATTCACGGAATTTTTTACATTCTTTATATTTCTGTAACTAGACATATTTACCAGGAATTATTATCCACCATAATTTATATAAGGAGTAAAAAATTAAATATGTTGTACGTAAAGATTGTAACAACCCAAAAATTTAACACTATGAATCCTTTCTCCACCAAAGCTCTATGCTATGCAACAATTACTTCAACTTCAATGTCTTATCATTATTGATAGTAATTGTAGATAGAACATCAACAATTCATGCAAAAAAATATGAGATGATTTGATTGTGAGGGTCCCAATTATATACCTAGGTAGGTACCCATTCACGAATGGTCATGACCTTGGAGACATGACTCTTCAACACTAACTATATCTATATATATAATTCATAATAGGCTTCTAGGAAGGAGATGAGAAGATACATAAAAATAAACTTTAGACTTGCAAAATGAGCTTTGAAAGTTTGAATATGAATGAGGATGAGAGCATTGTTGAATATTTTCTCAAAGTTAATGAGGTGGCTAATATGATTAGAGGAATTAATGGGAAGGATGACGTAGTTGTGTAAAAAATATTAAGATCTCTTCCAATGAGATCCAATGCTAATATCTCTACTATAAAATATATGCAAGACCTAAAATATCTCACAATGGAATAGCTTTATGGAATTCTCACTGCTTGTGAAATGAGAATTGGAAAGGAGAAGTATGAACCAAAGAAGGCTTCCTTTAAAGCCTCAAAGAAGTCTAAAGAACATCATGATCGCTCCAATTACAAATCAAATCAAGAGATGGCTCATGTTGTAAGGAAGTTAAAGAAAGGATCAAGAAAATATAAAAGTAAGTTTCCCTTTAAATATTTTGATTTTGGTAGAGTTGGTCATTTTTCTTCAAAGTGTCCTTAAACTAAGAATCAAGAGAGAGAAAAAGAGCAAAAGAATATAAATAAAGCTTAGAAGTATCAAAAGGAAAGACTCAAAGGAATAAGAGCTTATACTCTAAAGAATACAACAACTCAGATGAAGCTAGTAGTGAAGAATCATCTGAAGAAAATCATGATGAATTCTTTCTTATGGCCTTGGACTCTAAATTTAAGTTTGAAAATTCAAACTTTGAAGAAGTTGGAGATAAGGTGGATCTTGAAGTAGATCTTATCAATGCTCTAAATGAACTAAAGAAGTCGAGGAAGTAGAATAGATAGTTGAAGGAATAGCTATTAAGATCATAAGAAGGTATGTCTCACTCTAATAATGAAACCTTTAATCTTTAGAAAGTGAAATTAGGGGAAGTTGGCAATTGAAAGAAAAAAAAAAGAGCCATGACAAATTAGAAGATGAAAATGAGTTTCTGAAGCTATAGTTATCCAAGAAGCAAGAAAATATAGTCTCAAATGCATATTAATAATATGTTATACCCTTCAGTACTTGGCTTGAATAAGCAAGGAGAAAAGATCAAGTCCTTAAAGGTCAGGTGACATAATGGGAAAGGAATTTCTAGAAGTTGGAGGTACAAGTTGTCTCCCTAAGGATAGATCTGGAGAAATCAAAACCTAAGATGGCTTTGAATCTCAAATTTGCTAAAGGATCGGAGACCCTGAATGACATTGTTTTCCTACAATTAAAATAGGCTTGGGATACATAGATCCCCAACATACATTAAAATTTGAGTCCAACACTAGGTCCTCAGGAAACAAAGCTCATTCAAGCTATGTGGATGCACTCAAAGGAAGGGTCAACAAAGAAAAAGGAAATTTTGATCAAAGAAGAAACTACAAAGGTGTTAATCCTATCAAATCTACGAATAGTCCTCAACACATACCTATGTACCAGCAAGTGAAACAACTAAATTTCAACAGATATACACAAATGCAACGACTACACAATTTCAAGTACCCAAAGGTATTTTGTGGAAATTGATATTCTTTTCAAAGATTCAAGCATTAATTTGTTAACTGTAGAGCCAATAGGTTTGACATAAATGAATATGTTATATTTGGTTATTTTCAAAACTCTAGATCTAGGAATTCTTACGCGGAAAAGATAAATTCATTATACCCCCTCAGGAATGAGATTGAATGTTTCAACTATAGCAAGTTTGGAAATAAAGCTAGTGATTGTACAAGTACATTATTTAACCTTCATAGATAGTTGATTCCTAAGTAGTCTACACATCAAGGAAACATAAAGAAATGGAAACAAAAAATAGAGGACTAAAGAATGTGGATTTTCCCTATATGCTCATGATACCAAGAGGGGAAATGGTATGTTGATAGTTTATGTTAAAAATACATGACTAGATACAAAAGTAAATCCATATTTCTAAGCAAAGATAGGAAAGGAAGTGTCACATTTGGAAGTAATGCACTAGCCTAGATAAAAGGAAAAGGAATTGTCAAGTTAGATGAGAATACCAAAGCCCATAATATTCTTTATGTGGATGGTAGAAAGGACAATATTATAAGTGTTAGCCAAATGTGTGATAATGGTTGTGATGTAACCTCTCAATCTAAAGAATTTGAAATAAGGACAAATGGAAATAGTAAATTAGTATGCAAACCAATTAGGACTCCTAGTAATGTATATGCTTTTTATGATTCTAGAGTAAAGTGTTGTCTGAGAAAGATAAATCAAACCTAGATATGGCACAAATGAATAAGACATGTGAACTTCAAAAATATTATGAAAATCAACAAGACATAGATAGTAAGAGGCATTCCAAAGCTTCCAAACTGAGATAGCTCCATATGTAAATCGTGTCATTTTGGAAAGCAGGAAATGGTGCACTTCAAGATAAAAGAATATTCAACATCTAGACCCCTAGAGATGCTTCTGACTTATATATTCAACCCTACAATAACATGGAGTCCAAGAGGAGAGAAATATTTTATTATGTTCATTGATGATTTTACTAGAGAAACCTAGATTATGTTGCTTAAAAAAAAATCGGAAGATCTCAACAAGTTCAAATTATTCAAGGCACAAGTTGAAAATGAGAGACACTTAAAGATAAATTGTCTAAGATTACAAAGAGGAGGAGAATTCACATCTAATGAATTTGAGGAATTTTATGAGGAGCATGGGATCAAAAGACAACATTAAATTTCCAAAACCCCTGAGCATAATGGTGTAGTGGAAAAAAAGAATAGGAAGTTCAGGAAATGGATAGAGAAATGATGGATGAAGCAAATATGGCACACAATTTCTAGGGAGAAGAAACTAAAACTATTGTGTGCTTATCTAACAGAATCTTGATCAGACCAAACATGAAAAAACCCTTTATGAGTTATGGAAAGGAAGGTCAACTTCAGTAAAACATCTGAAAGTCTTTAGAAACAAATGCTACATAAAAAGGAATGACGACAAACTGGGAAATTTTGACTCTCAAGCAAATGAGGATATTTTCCTTGGGTATTCATTCAAAAGCAAGGGCTACAAGTGTTATAACAAGCGAACCAATAAGATATTGGAATGCATCGATGTTAGGGTAGATGAAACCTTTCCACAGTTAAAAGAACCTCAAGAAAGTGAAAAATTAGTTGATAATGAGTGTGTTTTTAAATATGCAGAACTAGAAGAGATAGATAAAGAAGAATAAGAAGAAAGGACTCCTCAAAGGCACAAAAAACCATCCAAGTATGTACAAATGCAACATCTTGAGAGATAAATAATTAGAAATATAGGTCTAGGAGTTTAAACAAGAAGAAAAGTCATTGGAATTCCTAGACAAGAAAATATTTCTTTGTTATCTCATGTGGAACCCAAAATTTTCAATAAAGCAAGTGAAGATAAATTATGGGTCAAAGAAATGGATGAAGAGATGGACTAGATTTGGAAAAATAACACTAGGGAACTAGTTCCTAGAATAAAATACAAGAATTTTATTGGTACCAAGTGGGTATTTAAGAACAAGTTGAATGAAGAAGGACAAGTGGTTAGAAATAAAGCTAGGTTGGTATGCAAAGGATATGCCCAGGTAGAAGGTTTTTCTTCAAAGAAACTTTTCACGTGTAGCTATATTAGAAGCCACTAGATTTTTCTTAGCATTTGCAAGTCATAGGAATTTTAAACTTTATTAGATGAATGTCAAGTAATTGTTTCTTAATGGTGAACTAGAGGAGGAAGTATACATTGAACATCTAGAGGGTTTTTAGTTATCTAATTATGTAGATAATTTTTGCAAACTAAAGAAAGTGTTTTATGGGTTAAAACAAGCTCCAAGAGCTTCGTATGAAATATTAGAAAAATATCTACAACAATGGGGTTTTAATCGAGGAATAATAGACAACAACTTGTACATTAAATGTGATAATTAAAAATTACTAATCATTGTTGTGTGTCTAGGTGACATCATTTTTGGGAGCGATCTGGAACAAATGGGTCAACACTTTTGTTGAAGAAACACAAAAGTAATTTCATATCTCCATTTTGGGAGAGTTTTCATTCTTCCTTGGACTATAAGTCACTCAATCAGAGAAAGATATTTTCATTTACCAATTCAAGTATCTAAATTAAACTTTGAAAAAAATTGTTATGGAAGAGTGCAAATCTATGAACACACCCATGGTGATTGGATGTAGATTGAGTAAGAAGATGATGTTGATCAGACTACTTATAGGTCTATGATAGGAATTTTGTTATATTTAAATACCTCAAGGCCTGATATAATGCAAGTAGAAGATCTCGTAGCCAGATTTTAATCAAACCCTAAAGAAAGCCATGTAAATGTAGTCAAGAGGATCTTCAAATATATACATGGCACAATCGATTTTGGTTTGTGGTATGGAAGAAGAAAAGAGTTCAATTTAAGAGCATAGATTGATGCAAACTGGGCAAGCAACATTGATGATAGGAATAGCACAATTGGTGCAGCATTATTTATGGGAAACTATCTTGTCTTGGGTAAGCAAGACACAAAATTTAATTTCCTTGTCTACAGTTGAAGCTAAGTATATAGAAACCACTACTTATTGTACTCATATTCTTTGGATGAAGCAAAAACTCAAGGATACTAGTGTACACTCAACTAGTATACAATTGATAATTACAATGTGTCTTTTTCATCCACTCCAACTAGGCAATTTGAATTCCATGCATGTCTGGGCTATTTTTAGCTAATTGACTAGTTTAACTAAGAGATCCCTAAGTTAACAATAGTTCCACTACTCAAGTGACCTTCAACTAACCATGGGGGCTTCACTCAATGAACCTCTGACATATCACCCTCCATTCTCCCTAATTTCCATGGTTTAAGAGATGAGGATCCCGAACATTTCTTTTTGAGTTTGAAGTTCTATGTAGAACTTATTATTATATACTTGATCCTCAAAAGTTGAAATTGTTTCCAGTAACTATTAAAGATGGGAAAAGAATAAGAAACTTAAAGTTCAAAATAGTTTCTTAAAAACAGGGCCAAAGGATTACAAAGTAGAATTTTAATGAAGAAACCAAAGACCATGTTTGGTATTAAAAAGAAGAAAGAGAATAGTATCTTGGATGTACTTGCATAGGCCTCAGATATTATTCACAAAAGGAGGAAGGAAGAACCAATTTTTGAAATTTTGGTGCATGGGACATGCAAAACCTTTATGTGGGGGAATGTTGAAGTCTAGAAATGTCTCTTTTTGACCATGCTTTTTTCCATCACATTTCATATTTCTGTTATTTTTCTACAAAAGCCTCAACATATTAAGGTGAAGATTAATACCTACTAGGTATTAATAATCCATATTTAAATTCTCCATTTTTAGGGAAATTATGACAAAAGTATCTTGTAATTACTAAATTTTGTATATTCTACAACTGATATCCGTTTCCGCAACAAAATCCATTGTTAGATAGGTTGCGGCATTCCAGAAGAAGAAAGAATACTATCAAAATATGACATTTGGCTTCATGATTGTACACATGCTTTTACTATATGGATGGTTGTGACCATACAGTGGGACTTTATATTCATGATGATCCTCGTTATCGGAATGGTTGCACCCATACCATGGATCTTTTCATATAGTCTTCATCATCCGGATGGTTGCGCCCATGTCATAGATTCATGTCTTGATCTTATATATGTATATGTATACGTGTCCTTGATTTGCAGGTCTCCTGATAATGCATGTCCTTGTCCTTGCAAGAGCTTGTAAAGCATCTCAGCCATCACTCCTTATTTTGCCTTCATTCTTTAGGGGACATCTGTTACACAATATTTTTTCACACCTCCTGCACATCCCTATGACATACCCAAAAGTGCCCAAAACATGACCATTATACAATATACTCATCCATGCATACAATTCAGATCCCTCCTAAGACTTTGATTGGAAAATGCCTTGAGCTTTCCCTGAAGAAATAACTCTTAAAACCCTAAAATGAGGATCATCGCTCTTATAAGGCTTAAAACAACGATGGTTGCCTGTTGCACTGTACTTGACCAATGATGGCATCGCTCTCTTCCCTTGCATACCCGCGATGATCTAAAAAAGGTAATTTTCCCAAAGAGGATGAGAAGCTTCATGATCTAGAAGCTTCCAGAGTGATGAGCTGGAGGTTGTTTCACATAGATGAGGTCAAATCCTCTCTACTTGGCCTCTTTGTCTTATACCTATGAGCTACCTCCTTGAGATGAGGACCTAATCCTATCTTTGGAGAATTCTAAACTCCCTTTCCCAGCCTATAAATTCATCCTCTCCCATTCCCAAATGGTTGGTCTATGTCTATTTTCACCCTTATGCTAAGATTGTGCCTGGAGACTATTCATTTGACTTGGAGAAGGAGTGCTTGGAGAGTTCTTGGCTTGGACTTGGATTACCACTCAAGGAGATCCTATCAACATCAAGGATTTGGTTGTAAGCTTCCCTTTATTTCTTAATAATATAAAACTATTGGTTCATCTTCCCAAAATGCATATGTTAATGTATCATTTAGCTTGACATTCCTTGATCAGTTAAGTAGGTTGTTATTGGATTTGATATTTGTTTTGGCAGGTTTTTTTGTGTCTTGATCACTTGTGCAGGTGCATAAACACTGAGAGAAGTAGGAACAAGCCCGTGCACAAGCAGTTCAGGGTCCTCAACAAAGGAATTCAAAATAGCATCAGAACGAGGTAGGCCATCTCTTTTGTTTTTATTTTCAATTGTAACCTAGGAAGATTTCTAGTTGATTGTCACTTCAGTTGCTAGACCCACTCATTGGGCTAGAGGATTAATCTTGTCAACAAGGTGGAGGTGGAGGTGGTGGTAGAGGTGGTAGGGGAGAACCATATCCTTACGGATTTCCCATCTTTGATGAAGATACCATATCTACAATGAAGAACATCTCACCCTCCATTCTCCCTAATTTCCATGGTTTAAGACATGATGATCTCGACACATTTCTTTTTGAGTTTGAATTTCTATATAGAACTTATTATTATTTACTCGATCCTCAAAAGTTGAAATTGTTTCTAGTAACTATTAAAAATGGAAAAAGAATAAGAAACTTAAAGCTCAAAATAAGTTTCTTAAAAATAGGGCAAGAGGATTACAAAGTAGAATTTTAATGAAGAAACCAAGGACCATGTTTGGTATTAAAAAGAAGAAAGAGAATACTATCTCGGATGTACTTGCACACGCCTCAGATATTATTCACTAAAGGAGGAAGGAAGAACCAATTTTTGAAATTTTGGTGCATGGGGACATGCAAAACCTTTAGTGTGGGGGAATGTTGAAGTCTAGAAATCTCTCTTTTTGACCATCCTTTTTTCCATCATATTTCACCTTTCTGTTATTTTTCTACAAAAGCCTTAACATATTAAGGTCAAGATCAATACCTAGAAGGTATTAATCATCCATATTTAAATTCTCTGTTTTTCATGAAATTATGACAAAAGTATCTTGTAATTGCTGAATATTGTATATTCTGCAATTGATATCCGTTTCCGCAACAAAATCCATTGTTAGATAGGTTGTAGGATTTCAAAATAAGAAAGAAGACTGTCAAAATATGACATTTGGCTTCCATATGGTTAACCCCTACTAACATTGCTTGACAAGCTAAGCGATATAAGAGATATTGAAGTCCGAAGTCTAAGTCAAACTTGGAAATTGTGTGTTGCAGTTAAACACAGGGAGTAGAGAATCAAGCGAGCGAGGAACTTAGCTATTAGAACATGAAATCTCCTATGACTTGCTTTTTCAATAGCAAGTCATAAAGCTATTGGCCTCTTAGTTATCGATCTCGTGGGTGTCATATTTGCTTATAGTTTATCGGCTTAAAACTGTTCTGAAGTTGTTTTTATTATTTGTATAAATAATAGAAAGTGAGACAAATAACAAGGTAGTGGTGATTATTGTTATTAAGTTTATAATCCTTTTGTGGACAAATTGATAATATCTTCTCTTAATACAAGTTCTTGTTACTTTCTAAATGCGTGCGTGAAGAATCGTTGATTGTTAAATGAACCTTGCACTACAGGAGGGCCCCTGCGAGATGTGAAGTTTTGCTTTAGTTTTGCATTATTGTTAGCATTAACGTTTCTTTAAAGTTTACTTGTAGCTTTGCTTTTCATTATAGTCATTTTTACAGGGTACTCATAAACCAAAAATACCAAAAAGAGTTTACTTATGCTATGCATTTTTTTTTTTTTTTGAATTAGACTAATCTATTATGTACAAAAGATGAAAACACAATTACAGTCAGGCTTTACAGCGGGAGCCTGCTACCAGAGATAATGGCAGACGGGCTCAACCCTTTGGCCATGCTTACGAAGAGGACTCAGAAATTCCCACGCAGGGGAGGACCATAGAAGTTCCCACGCAAGGGAGAACCCGAAACCAAAACAGTGACCACCAATCCCACGCAGGGGAGAACCAATAACCAAAACAGTGAACACCAATCCCACACAGGGGAGCGCCACGGAGGCTAAGTTTCTCATGCCCAAAAGAACCCCAAAACACTGATACAAAGACACGTAGACGACTTGACCAGCCTTGACAAAACAACACATAAACAGACAATGATAAGTGGACAAGGAAACCTAACCAAAGAAGCCAAGAGCCACCACCTGGACATCAATTCGAGAACTGGAGCTGCGAGCTATTCTTCCGACTCCTCCTCCACTATCGGGCAGGGCCTGTAGTAGTCCTCCTCCAGCTCCGTTGTTGCAGCTTCCTCAGCCTCTGCAGGTGGACCTTCGCTGCCGTCCTTATGAGGAGTCGGAGCCTCAACTGACTTTCCTTTGTCTACCTGGGTTGCGTTGGCCTCATGGCTTTCTTCTTTCGGGGGAGCTGGAACAGGCGGAGAGCTGGTGCCTTCTTCCTCCTCCGGTTCATCAATAAACAAAACAAAGATATGAGCGTTGATACGCGGCCTAGTCAGACGGCTATCGAAAGAGAAAATGGCCAAGCCAAAGAAGGGTGCACCAGAGGTGCCAGAGGAGCTAGCTTCCAGGAGTTGGGTAGGCCGAGATGGATGAGTGATGGCAAAGCTGGGGCAGTGACAGAAGAAATGGTAGTGCGGGCAATGACAAGGTGGGCGAGATTCCTCCGCAGCAGGGCGTCGTGAAGTTCCCCCTCTGTTGGAGCCCCTACGGCTCAGCATCCGTTGGCGCTCACGAACCATGCTGGTGGGGAGGTTCAGGGAATGATTCAGCCGAACAAACAGGTTCGAGCTGTGACAGAACAGGGCAGAGCCTGCATGAACCAAGAACTGGACGCGGATTAACCAGAGGTCGGGATGCAGGCGGGCAGGAACGCAGAATTCAGAATGCAGGAGGCCAGGGGCGCGGAGAGGGCCACTGTATATAGAGCTTCCAGCTCTACCTCGGTGGTCGTCCACCATAAAAGCTGCAGTCAAATCCATTACAGAGCCGATATGGGAAGCGCATCCGAGAGAGGCCGAAGCGTTAATGCTCTCGGCCTGCCAACCTGTAGCTATTAAAGCCACTGTCCTGGGGTAACCGTCTCCTCCGCAGCCCAATTGAGCCTCGCGCGTGATGGGCACGTGGTCTTCACGAGACCCCTGTCCCGTCAGCCTTAAAACTTTAACTATCACCCACATCCGGGATTATGCTATGCATTTTTTATATCATTGTTGAATTGTTTTAGCATTCAATTTCAATTTCTCTGAGTCATTTCCTCGTTTACATTTAACTTCTAATATGCTAAACAAAGTAGATCTTAGAGGTTAACGTGCACATTAATAATCAATCTTGAGTGAAAGTTTCACATTTTAGATTTCATTATCATTATCTTTTTGAAGCAACTTTATCTTTTGCAATCCAAATTTTGTTATCATGTTTTTCATATTTATCAATTAGCTTAGAGATTTCTTTTCAATAACTATTGCATAATGAGTTCAATTCCGCGGCAGTAGAGTTAAATAATTTTCTTTCATGTTTAATTTTCAAGCGTTTCCTCTTGACAATTAGAATTAAGTGTGGATTTCTACAATATAGATAAGATATTTATTTTCAAAAGCTCAACTTAGCTAGGACTCTAGATCAAAAGAACACGTTGTTGATTCTCTCCAGATTGCATAAAAGACATTCATTCATTTTTAAAATTAGTTTCATTCTTAGATAACTTAATTTGGAGAAGAAATCCTAGCATATATAGTGCACATACTATTTACAAGAACATAAATCCTGGTTGACATTTAATGAAGTAAATTAAAGACAATTAATTTACCAAACACCATATTTTAAAGTTTACTTGTAGCTCTAATTTTTTGTTAGTCATTTTTACAGGGTACTCATAAACCAAAAATACCAAAAAGAGTTTACTTATGCTACGCATTTTTTATATCATTGTTTAGTTGTTTTAACATTCAATTTCAATTTCTCTTAGTCATTTCCTCGTTTACATTTAACTTTTGATATGCTAAACAAAGTACATTTTAGAGGTTGATGTGCACATTAGTAATCAATCTTGAGTGAAAGTTTCACATTTTAGATTTCATTATCATTCTCTTTTTGAAGCAACTTTATCTTTTGCAATCTAAATTTCGTTATCAATTTTTCATATTTATCAATTAGCTTAGAGATTTATTTTCAGCAACTAGTGCATAATGAGTTCAACTCTACGGCAGTAGACTTAAATCATTTTCTTTCATGTTTAATTTTCAAGGATTTCCTTTTGATAGTTAGAATTAAGTGTGGATTTCTACAATATAGATAAGATCTTTATTTTCAAAAGTTCAACTTAGATAGGACTCTAGATTTAAAGAACACGTGCGTTGATTCTCTCCAGATTGTATAAAAAACATCCATTCATATTTAAAATTAGTTTCATTCTTAGATCAATTAATTTGCAAAATAAATCCTAGCATATATAGTGCACATAAACTTCACAAGAACATGAATCCTGGTTGACATTTAATGAAGTAAATTAAAGGCAATTAATTTACCAAACGCCATATGCTTGACGAAATGTCTAATGTGTACTAGGAAGTCTAGGTCAAGTTTGCCTTTTTGATGATTTTTAGATGAAGTTCAAGGATTTATGATCATATATGCATTCATGACTTATAAATTACATGTTTACAATATGTTTGATGAGATGTCTGATGTGTACTAGGCATTCGAGGACAAATTTTTTATTCAAGTTTGAATGGTTGACATTGTCGTCATGTTAATTATGATTATTGAAAATTACAGGCAATTCTGGGAAGTGGTCTAAAGTCTAGCCTAGAAAAGTGTCTCAGATTTTGGGACTGTTGGCACTGAACTAGAGGATTTAGGTCATAATCACATGGTAGCAGGCTTGTGCATGCAATTGGGGCCTCATAACCACACTCTTTCTTTGTTGTGCGTGTGGTTGAGGTGTTAGGTCAGAGAACGAGGGTTCCAACTCTGGGATTGATCACTTGGGGTGGTTGTCCAACTCCTAAGTGTTTCGTAGTCCTTGTGGGATGTAAATAAGTGTTCAATTTGTAGGCCTCACTTCCTTAACTGGATCTTGGGGGTTGGGTTATGTCATAGTGACACTCGTCTCATGTTTACCGCGATGGGCTTGTGAATTTGGGTAAATATGGGAGGAGGCAGTTACAGGGTGGTATGAGAGAGGGTTTAATTCTCTTTTAGTGATATCTAATACCATTGGGTGGTATTAGAGTTTCCAAGTTCAAACACTTGGACTGGATGGAATATATGTGATTATTATGCATGCATGTCAGTCACATGCATGCATTGCAGTGACTATGGTTGTTATGTATGTAGTCAGTGTTACAATTTGAGTTATCATGCATGATGTAAATAGGTTGATATGTTGGAGTCATTATGTGTGTGTGTATTTAGTGCTAATCTGGATTGATTGTGTAGACAAGCCCTAAAATTCACAAAAGTATGATTTTGATTATGTCTATATTTTGTTTATCTGACATGACATGTTTGCAGAAAGAATAAGCGCAGAGATGATGAGCAGAATGGTTGTTAGCTCCCTATACTACTAGTGTAACTCCTTATTATTATTATTACAACCCCCTTGTTATATTGTTGTGCCCATATAGTCCCCATATTGTTATTATTGTGCCCCATAGAAGCCCACTTTTGTTATTATTGTGCCCTTTCATTATTATTGTTATGTTGGCTCTCATTATATTATGACCCCTTAGACTCCTATATATAGAAAGGAGGTCTTTTCATTTGTATCATCCAAGAATTGTTCATTTATGTAATGTAAAAGAGGTTGCCCACTCGAAGAGGCTGAATTGTAAGGCGTTAATCTATCTTTTCTATCTTTTCGTGAGCTGGTTCCATAACATTTGGTATCAGAGCTTTGAATTCTAGGGTTTCTCTGCTCCAAATAGGTCATCGTGGCATTTTCACTATAACTTTTTTTCTACGGCATTTCAGAAACGAAAAAATCCCATTTGAGATGAAATTGCACTGAACCTCAGGTCCGAATTTCAGAGCCTTTCGCGCTATATTTGTGGAGATATGATCTGTGGAAGTTGGTCTTTTTGTGGACCCCTGAATTACACTCCAAACAAGGGACCTAGGGAAAATCTTCATAACTTTCCCTCTAAGCATTAGATTGAAATTTCGTAAGAAGTTACAGAAAGAGGACAGACTGTAGTTTCCTGTGTATATTTTTCAGATCCTAAGGTCCAAACAGTGACACGTGGCACATCATACAAGTTTGCTCTACTGAACTAGTCTATATTCAGGTCATTGTGGGAGATTTGACATAACTCTTCCTTGGAGAATCCAATTTGGATCAAACTAGTGGCATTGGAAAGAGGACGCAGAGGGCTACTGCAAGTTGGAATTTCAGAACTTAAAGATCTGAAAGTGCAGAGTTACAGTCGTTTCAAGATCAAGCTCCTAAAATCAAGAAAAAACAAGATGAGGGAGTTTAAGGGCAAAGATCTGGTAAACTAGATACTTTAGATGGATCAATATTTTGATCTACATGGTGTACCACTGTTACAAAAGGTATGTATTGCATCTTCATATTTAGAACCAGATCAATTTTTATGGTATAAAGGGATTTGTTCTCATAAACAACTTGTTACATGGTCAATTTTCACGGAGCAAATGATAGCACATTATGAGGATACAAAGAGCAACACCTTCTTTAGAGCAACACCACAACAATTAGAAAGAGTAAAAGGGCTTTGTTACATAATGGGAAGTAAAATTATGGGAACAAGGAAGTCTACCCCTCACAAATATAAAGATGGAAGTGTTGTTTCTCCTAGCCTTCCACAACCTACAAGGGTTACACC
>APFE031059403.1:111038-149718 GCA_000404065.3 Pinus taeda
GCAAGAAAAGTGGAAAGAAAAATTATGGCAACAAGGAAATCTACCCCTCACAACTATAAAGATGGAAGTGTTGTTTCTCCTAGCCTTCTATAACCTACAAGGTTGACACCACAACAATTGGGAGAAAAAAGAGAAAAAGGGCTTTGTTACAATTGTGATAACAAATACACTAAAGGTCATAAGTGTGCTAAGAAGAAATTATTTTACATAGATTATGAAGAGGATGAAGAAAAGCATCAAGAAACATCAAAAGAAGAGGACATACACCAGGAACCAAACCTAGAGAAAGAAGAAATGAATCCAACTATATCTTGTAAAGCAATGGCAAGAATTACCACTTGTCAAACTCTCAAGATAGAAGGACATATCAAGAAGAAAAAGGTTCAAGAAGTGAAAGATCGCATTGAGAAAGAAGAAATGAATCCAACCATATCTTGTAATGCATTGGCTGGCATTACCACTCCTCAAACTATCAAGATAGAAGGACATATCAAGAAGAAAAATGTTCAAGAAGTGAAAGATCACATTTAGCATCAAGAAATGAATCTGACCATATCTTGTAATTCATTGGAAGAAAATACCACTCCTCAAACTCTCAAGATAGAAGGACATATCAAGAAGAAAAAGGTTCAAGCAGTGAAAGATCAAATCAAGCATAAAAAACAAGCTCTCCAACTTTTAAAAGATAACGCCACTTTGGTGCAGAATCGAATGAAACAAGAGGCATATCAACATCGCAGTGAAAAAAGTTTTGATGTAGGCGATTGGGTATTTTTATGGCTACATCTCAAGCAAGCTATTTATGAGAAGGAAATGTTGGAAATATTACATGCACTTAAGAAATGGCGACCTTATCTAATGGGAAGACACTTCAAGGTAAAAATGGATCATGATAGTCTCAAATACTTTTTAGAACAAAGATTATCTTTAGAAGAACAAAAAAAATGGGTCACAAATATGTTGGGTTATGACTTTGAAATCATCTACAAAAGAGGGAAGCAAAATTTTGTTGCAGATGCACTCTCAAGAAAGGGTGAGGGTGTGGAAGCATTGTTTTGTGCTATTTCTATTATCCAAGCAGAATGGATAAACGAAGAAAGGGATGAATGGAAGAAGGATGAAGAAGTGTGGCCACTCATTCAAAAGTTGCAGAACGTCCCAGTGCAAACAATATTGCCAGAACTTGACAAGGAAGGAATAATCAAATTGGAACCTGGAGTAGTCACAGAAATAAGAACTCGACGACTACGAAATCGATCAATTTCAGAGTATCTCATCAAGTGGAAGAACTTAGCCGCTAAAGATTCCACATGGGAGGACAAGAATTTTATACAGAAGCATCAAGAACTACTCAAGCATTGAGGACAACAATTTTTGAAGGAGAGGGGCATGTTAGGTCCCTATACTACTAGTTTAACCCCTTATTGTTATTAGTACAACCCCCTTATTATATTGTTGTGCCCATGTAGTCCCCATATTGTTATTATTGTGCCCCATAGAAGCCCACTTTTGTTATTATTGTGACCTTACATTATTATTGTTATGTCAGCTCTCATTATATTATGACCCCTTAGACTCCTATATATAGAAAGGAGGTCTTGTCATTTGTATGATCTAAGAATTGTTCATTTGTGTAATGTAAAGGAGGCTGCCCCCTCAAAGAGGCTTATTTCTAAGGCGTCAGTCTATCTTTTCTATATTTTTGTGAGCTAGTTGGATTACAGTTCATGTGACTCTCCTTATATATTAACTGAGCAACAAGGAGATGAGTACTTTGTTAATATAATAGATACACTAGGAAGTTTGAAGGCATGAATTATAAGTGTTGAGCCTCAAAACTGACCTTTCCTTAGCAACTCTTCTCCTCCCTTTTCTTTGTTTGCCCATGAAGAAAATGCATCCCTATCATCAATAACCAGTATACATTGCCTTAAGGAGAACATTTTAGTAATTTACATGTTATTCATTTTTGTTTTGTTGTTTGAATAATTTTTTGTCTTTTAGCTACGGAATGTAGCTTATTCTGCAGCTAATCGACTGTTCTGCAACTATCTTCATGCTTCGACAGGTTATAGGTGTCAAACGAGGAAACCGGCTACATGGGCATCTCTGGAATGGTCACGACATGGATCCTATCCTAGTCAACCAACCCAAATCGGTAAAGAAACCAACTCAAGACTCTAGTCAATGGAGAAGTCAAATGTAGAGACTGAAGGAAAACAGGGCTCTGTTTTGTACACGTTTCACAGTGATGGGATCTAAAACAACTTCGTGAACCCATGGACTCCAACAACCATCTGTGTAACCGAATTCAACAACCATCACCTTAGATTTATGTCTCCAGTAGTCGAGGAAGAGGATTCCATGTGCCTGTCTACTACATGTTTTTGGATGTAGCTTATTTTTCTCCATAAATAGTTGTATAATTTTTCTATAAATACCTGTGTAAAGAATGCAAAACCAGTTTGAATTTCCTCATGTATTAAGCTCAAACTACTGTTTTGTAATTTTGAAAACTCATTATCTATTTTTAATATGAAGACCGTGTGTTTTATCGGTATCTGAAAGCATTTCTTGGAGTTTTGATTGAGTACGCATAACCTGAACAGTTGCAGAGGGCCCCTGCATTGACTAAGGTTTCATTTCATTTTGTTTCATATTTTATAGTTAAACTGTCAATTCATCATTTCTTCCATAGTGTTCATAACCATTTTTCATACTAAACCTGTTTATAATACATCATTTCTTCACTAATGCAGAATAGCTTCTTTTAGTATAGAATAGCTTTCTCTTTGCTTAATTTCTTTCTAGTTTTTATCAGTAGTAGAAGTTGAAATCAGTAGTGTAGAGTAGTTTATTTCATTTACTATTTCACCAGTTTTTAAATTTCCAAATAGACTGATCAGTGCCATTACTGTTCTTGCCATTTTATTACTAGTTTAGTGACTCATGGTGTAGATGAATGTTTCTAAAAATCCCTTCTAGTTGATAACTCATCTTAAATTAAGTGGTTGAATACTTCATTCATGCAATGAGTCTTTTCTATGTTTTTAGCATTTATATTCTCTTAGGATAATGAATTACACAATTCCTTAAATGTCATCCCAAGGAAGTTTGTCTTCCAAAATTGAGAGGCAGAGTAACTAAGTATTTCATTTAGTTTTGTTGCAATTTCACTTTCAGTTTTTCATCTAGTTTTGTTTCTGCAATAGACTAAACATTAGTTGTAATCTCACTCTCAATTTTAGTATTTCTTTTAGTCTTGTTTCTATAATTGATTAGGCAATAGTTGCAATTTCACTTTTAAGTTCTTTTAGTTCATGATTTGGAAACAATGATAAGAGCAGAAATAGAAACTCTGTTTTCATTTCTTGATTAAACTTTACTTCCAAATCTTGCTTAAAGCACTTTTATTTCTCCTTTTTAGGTTCTTAGCAGTCTTTACAGAAGTTAGATTTAGGATTTTAATAGTTACGTTGTAATATATTAGGAACTAAAGGACCAAAAACCCCCCAAAACAACATAAAAAATAAAAAGCAATGAAGTAAGAAGGGTCATCTAGCACATATAGTGCACTACATTTCAACAGTTTACGATACCTGGATTGATAATTTATGTAAAGAAATTTAGGACACCAAATTGACCAAACAATAAGTTGTAAAGCAAACAATAATAGGTTGATTAAGACAAAGGAAAGACTTGCAGAGCTCAAGAAAATCAAGCAGAAGTTAATACAGTGATCCTTCAGAGCTTAAGATATTTGTAAAGATAGGGATAGCCAAGAATCTGTCATGGACAGTAGGAAAGGACTAATGAGGCATATGGTAGTAGGTCTCGATTAGGATATCGGTTGGACGGGGATGACACAGTCAGAGGTGGAACATGGTTGGATACACATGACAGGAGAGGTAGTGCTTATGCATTCTATTCTAGTTCTGGTTCAGAGAGACATCATGGTTATCATCGTCGTCGTCCTTATAGGAGGAGTGAGAAGCAGTACTTTCTAGATGATTTCAAGAAAGCCAAGCCTCCTACATTTGATGGAGAAATGAAGAAACCAAAAGATGCAAAAGCATTGCTACTTGGGATGAAGAAGTTTTTTGAGTTACATGATTACATAAAGAATATGAAGGTCATGATAATTATTTTTAGTCTTAAGGGAAAAGAAGATAACTAGTGGGAATATGTGAAGCGTGTCAGAGGCATCAAGATAGAGGAGTTGAGTTGGCATGACTTTAAAAGACTCTTCAGGAAAAAGTACTTTCCTGAGAGATATTATGATGGGAAGGCCAAGGAATTCTACGAGCTTAAGATGGGTTCTATAACAGATGAAGAGTATATAACCAAGTTTCTAGAGCTGCTGAGGTATGTGCCATATATTAAGGATGATAAGACAAAGGTCGAAAGGTTCATCAATGGGTTTCCTTTAGCATTTAAATATCAAATTAAGTATGATGAGCCTCGGTCAATGGAGGAAGTCATCAGGAAGATGAAGTATTGTTGTGAGCAGTCTAAGCATAAGTACGAGCCTAAGCAGGACTGGATAGGTAATGAGAAGACTAAAGGAAAGTGGGTTAAGAAGCGAGGAAGACCTCAAGATGTAGGTGACAAGGAAAATGTAGCATCATACAAGAAGTTCAATGCAGTTGACCAAGGACACAAATTTTAGTTTGAGGATCATAACAAACGTGAGGACAAGAAGCCTTTACAATGTTAGAATTGTGGTAGAGAGCACCGTAGGAGAGATTGTCCACAACATTAGAGTGGCATACTTTAGATTTACAGTGCCTAGGAGGCGCTGAAAGTTGGAGATGTTGGGCAGAGTATTCCTCATATTTATGCAAGAGTGGAAAATAGGTAGGATAATCATCAAGCATCCATTATTGAGATGGAAGGTAAGCTTTGTGATCAAGTTGTTTCCATTTTGATTGACCCTGGATCTAACTATAGTTATATCAGTCCTAACCTAGTGGATAAGTGTTGCTTGAATAAAGAAGTGCATGCAGACTCTTGGTTGGTGCAATTTGCTACAGGGACCAAGAGAAGAGTTCATCATTGGGTGAGATCTTGTGCATTTGAGATGAATGGTATGCCTACATCTACACATCTAAATGTGCTTCCTTTGGGTTCATACAATATGATTTTGGGCATGTATTGGTTACACATTCACAGGACTAAGGGATGTGTATTATTTGCAGTTCATATTTCTTGTGACAAAGGTAAGGATGATGAGGATGATGAATTCTTGAAGAAGTATTATGTTTTGCAGTAGTTTCATGATGTGTTTCCAACAAAGATTTCAAAGTTTCCTCCTCATAGGGAAGTGGAATTTTCTATTGAGTTGATGCTAAGAGCAGCACCAACATCTAAGGCACTGTAGAAGATGAGTACTCCAGAGTTGGTGGAATTGAAGTTGCAACTTAAGGAAATGCTTGACAGGGATACATAAGGCCAAGTGTGTCACCTTGGGGTGCACCAATGTTGTTTGTGAAGAAGAAGGATGGTATTGTTAGATTATGTATTGATTACAGGCAGTTGAATAAAGTGAATATCAAGAACAAGTATCCATTGTTGTGGATTGATGCTTTTTTGATCAATTGAAGAGGGCAACAATGTTCTCAAATATTGATTTGAGATCAAGATATCATCAGGTGCGCATCAAAGAAGAAGACATTTACAATATTGCATTCTATACTAGGTATGGGAATTATGAGTTTTTGGTGGTTCTTTTTGGTCTTACTAATGCTAAAACTACTTTCATGTGCTTGATGAACAATGTGTTGCATCCTTATTTGGACAAGTTTGTGATAATATTCATTGATGATATATTGCTATATTATAGGAATGAGGAAGAGCATGAAAAGCACCTAGTAACAATGTTGAGATTATTGAGAGACCATGAGTTGTATGCTAAGCTTAACAAGTGTAGTTTCTTTTAGACTGAAGTTCATTTCTTGGGGCATGTTGTTTCAAAGGAAGGCATAATAGTGGGCTTGGAAAAGATTAAAGTTATCACGGAGTGGCCAACTCCTAGGAATGTGGATGAGATTAGATCTTCATGGGGTTATCAATTAATTACAAGAGGTTCATTAGGAACTTCTCATGGATTGAATATCTTATTACATCTTTGCAGCAAGAAGGAAAGAAGTTTGAATGGATAGAGGATTGTGAAACTACTTTTGAGCAGTTGAAGCAATTGCTTACAAATGCTCCACTTTTGAAGATTGCAAATCCTGATAAGGAGTTCGTGGTATGTACAAATTCTTACAAGAAAGGACTTGGTGGAGCCCTGATGCTGGAAGGATAGGTGGTATGTTATGAGTCAAGGAAGTTGAATGAGCACGAGCAAAACTATGTGACTCATGATCTTGAGTTGGTCACTATGATTCATTTCTTAAAGAAGTGGAGGCATTATCTTCTTGGTAGGAGGTTCATCTTGATGAATGATCATAGTGGACTGAGGTACTTGTTTGGGAAACCTAATATGAATGCTAGGCAAGCTAGATGGTTGGATACCTTTAGTGAGTTTGACTTCGAGATCAGATACATTAAGGGTAAGGAGAATAGGGTTGCAAATGCTCTCAGTAGGAGAGTGCAGGTGAATCACATTTCAACAATGAGCTCTTATGGGATAGATTTACAGGAGCAGATCTTGCATGCAGGGAAACATAATGAGAGATACCATCAACTGAAGCAAAAGTTGCAACAACATGGTGATGGTGAAAGAGATGAGGAGTATCACCTCACGACAGATGGCTGCGTGAGATTCAAGACTATGATTTACATGCTAGATAGTGGTGAGTTCAAGAAGCTTATCTTGAAGGAGTTTCATGTCAAGTCCTATTCAGTTCACTCAGGATATCAAAAGACTCTGACAACAGTCAAGAAGTTCTACTATTGGTCGAATTTGAATAATGAGATGGTTGAGTTTGTTGCTAATTGTTTGGACTGCTAGCATGTGAAAGCTGAGTGTAAGCACCCTACTGGTTTATTACAGTTGATTCTGATTGCAGAATGGAAATGGGAGGTCATTTTCATGGACTTCATTACAAGTTTTCCGAGGACATCGAGACAACATGATTCAATCATGGTTGTGATTGATAGGTTGAGTAAGGTAGCTCACTTCATTGTAGTAAAGTCTACTAATTCAACTAGTGAGGTAGCTCATATCTTCATAAGGGAGATTTTGAGGTTACATGATGTTCCCAAGAAGATCATATCAGACAAAGATGCCAAGTTCACTTCCCAGTTTTGGAAGGAGTTGTTTGTAGGCTTGGGACTGAGTTAAATTTTTGTATAATTTATCATCTATAGAGAGATGGAAAAACAAAGAGGGTTAGCACGATTCTTGAGGGCATGTTAAGAATGTATGTCATGCATCAATAGAGGAAGTGGGAATAATATCTTCCACTGGTGGATTTTGCATATAATAATGGGTATAAGAAATCCTTAAGGATGAGTATGTTTGAGGCTTTTTAAGGGCGGAGTTGTAATACTCCTATTAGCTGGAGTGATCCAGTGAATAGGGTGTTGATTGGACCAGACATGTTGACTGAGATAGAGCAGGAGATGCAGGTTATTAAGAGGAACTTGAAGGTAACACAAGACAAGCACAAGAATTATGCAGATCAACATAGAACATTCAAGGAGTTTTAGGTTGGGGAGAATGTGTAATTGCACATCAAGCATAAGAGGAGCTCCTTGAGGATTGGATCATGTGTCAAGATGGCGCCTCAATATTGCAGGCCTTTTGAGATCCATGAGAGGGTTGGACTAGTGGCCTATAAACTTGCACTGCCGCCAACGGTGAAAGTCCATGATGTTTTCCATGTTTCATTGCTTAAGAGATATGTCCAGGATGTTGATCATGTGATTGATTGATTTTTATTGTAGGTGGAACCAAAGGGAGAATTTCAGCCAAAATCTAAGTGCATTTAGCAGCAGAAATAGCTCATGCTCAAGAACAAAGCAATAAAGCAAGTTGAAGTGAAGTGGAAGCACTTTGGACCTGATGAAGCTACATGGGAGATGGATGATCAGATGCATGCTTTATATCCTTACTTATGTTCTAGTTGAGCAGATGTGATTGGTTTATGTTTATATATGCATATGTGTATTGTAAATACTGCAACGAATTGAGTTATAAAGCTCCAATAATTAGTGTGTTGTAAATACTGCATCGAGTTGTGTTATAAAGCTTCAATAAACAGTATGGAGTTCATGGTTTCAATAGTTTGGTATGATGTAAATGTTGCATTGAGTTGTGTTATAAAGCTCCATGGGCAACATATTTTTGCCGGTTATAAGTGTCATTGAATACCGAGGACGATGTCCCCACAAGGGTGAGGGGTTTGTAACAACCCCTAATTGATTTTCCATGGAAATAAAAATATGACCAAGGTCATGGGACACATTCTAAGCTGAATGTTGGGAAAAACATTATAGTGGACGTCACTTGTCATTAATAATGGCTATGGAAATTGGCAAAGGCAAAGAGGCACTGATTGACATTTAATTATGAAACTAAAGGAAAATAAGAGAAAAGGAAGGTGAAGAGACACGGGTTTACATGCAAGGGAAATTAGAGGAAAAATGAAGAAAATAGAGGGCTCAATGATAAAAAGACTTGAGAGAATCAATTTCTAGCTTTTGCACAATTTTTGATCAGTTTGAGCTTTTGACAGTTATGTGGTGGATCTCTAGTTCATTCTCTCATACTCTTGCACACTTAGAGAATGCTTGGAACATCTTAGTATTCACTTGGATTTGAGAAAGAAAGAAAAGAAAAGCAAGGGAGTGCAAGGGAACAATTGGATCAACAACTACAGTTGGTTTGCTTTGCAGGTAAGAGGTTGCTTGTGTGATTTCCTTGCTGATTTTTGGATGCATGGTATATTCATGTGATTCCTTGGTTATGTGTTGTCATTGGAATGAATATTTTCCTAGATTGACAACGGTTTTAAGCTTGCGTTGCCATATCTTGGATATCCATGGTGTTGTGGGTTTCCCACTTATTTTTCTAATTGGTGCTCAGGTTCCTTATGGTTGTGGGTTGGAACAAACACTTTGGAAGCCATGGAACAATTTGAGTTGAGTTATTACATCCTAGAGTCATAGGTTAGGAAAAACACTTTGGAGCCCTCAGTGGGTTGAGTTACTAGTCCCTGGAGCCGCAATTGGAACAAATTCTCTAGAGCCTTGGAAGGTTGTGGGTTGAGTTATTAGTTCCTGGAGCACTGGAAAAATTAGGTAGAGACTGATCTGGTTGATGTTAGTGATTTTCGGATCATAGAGGTGGAATCACGGTGGTTGAGAATTGAGGTGGTTTGTCCTCTAGAAGCCTTGGTTTGATTTAACCCATGAGATCCCACATTCATGCTTGGAATATGGCGTGGGGGTGATTGGATGAAAGAGAGATTTGGTTCATTCCAATATATGGTCGGGTGGTACGTGGAAGTCCCTGACTTGGTTATTTTCATATGTTAATATGAGCTATTTTCCTTTTGTGATTTATGAGTACTTATAGTGGTTATCATGTTAACGTTATGACTAATTTTTCATGGTTTGTATGCTGGTTATATGTTGTATACTATCTATGTCTCTTAACATTCTTTGATAAGTTAATGAATGGTTGATGAATGGTTGATGAATGCATGGGCTAAAAAGTGTCATTGCAACTACTTGAGAGGGAAATAAACCTTCTTGGTGATTCAAAGATGAAGTTCAAATATTAATGATTAAGTATGCATTCATGACATGTAACTTACATGTTTACCATATGTTTGATGAAATGTATGATGTGTACTAGGCAGTCTAGGTCAAGTTTACCTTCTCAGTGATTTTCAGATGAAGTTTAGAGATTTATGATCAAACATGCATTCATGACCCGTAACTTACATGTTTACCATATGTTTGAAAAAATGTCTGATGTGTACTAGGAAATCTAGGTCAAGTTTAAATGTTTGGCATTGTTGTGATGTTAATTATGATTCCAAAAAGTTATTGGCAATTCTAGGAAGTGGTCTGAATGCTAGCCTGGAAAAGTGGCTTAAATTTCGAGACTGCTAGCATTGAACTAGAGGATTTAGGTTATAAACGCCGCGAAGTAGGCTTGTGCGTGCATTTGGGGCCTCATAATTGCACTCTTGCCTTGTTGTACGTGCCGTTGGGGTGTTAGGTTAGAGAAAAAAGGTTCAAACTTAGGGATTGATCACCTGGGGTGGTTGTCCAGCTCCTAAGTGATCTGTAGTCTCTGTGGGATGTTAGTAAGTGTTCAATTTGTAGGCCCCATTTCCTTAACTGGAACTTGGAGGTTAGGTCATGTCATATTGACAGTTG
The DNA here is from genome assembly GCA_000404065.3 of Pinus taeda. Lineage (NCBI taxonomy): Eukaryota > Viridiplantae > Streptophyta > Pinopsida > Pinales > Pinaceae > Pinus > Pinus taeda. The sequence goes on from APFE031059403.1 coordinate 121,377, forward strand.
TCTCAGTTTACCCTTGTGGGCTTGTGAATTTAGGTAAATGTGGGAGGAGGTGGTCACACTATATGAGATATATTCCTCAACTTCAATGAATTTTTGCTTCCCATTGAATCATTGTGCTAAAATATTTATGTTCATACGTTGTTCTTTGAACTTTATTTTCACCTTTTCTATTGTATTATTTTTCTTCTCATAGTTAGTAATGGTATTTCTCATGGGTAGATGTTTGTTGTGTTGAGGTGAAAACTCAAGTCCCCAATTTTTGACTTATTTATTTCAGATAATTGGGACCATTTCCATAATTTTTTGGCTAAATCACCTTTCTAATATATTCTTTGGGTTAAGTGTCCTACACTTTTGCCAATTTTTCGTTTTCGTCAGATTTCTATGTTGATTGTTTCATTGATTTCAAATTTTTGCTAGCTTTCCATCGATATTTGTTTCATATCATTTGGTTACACGGTTTGTAAATGGTGTTCATCCAAAGTGCGATATTTTTTACTGCATGGGTTAAAAAATGTACAAAATGTATATTATTTTAATTTTTGTAAATAAACTAGTAATTGATTGTAAATATTAATTCCTAGTTAATTTTTACTAATTAATTCATTTTTAACCAACGGTCCTACAAAATCATCGCAACCAAATTGTAGAACAATTAAAATTATGTGTTTTTGGGATCTCGGTAATTTATTGCAATTCCTAATTTTAAAAGAAATTACGAGACATGAACTCTCAAAATTGCAAAGTGGCTATAGTTCATTTTGTCGAATTTTTAATTACCAAGTGGTTGTAGTTTCTAATGGATGATTCCCACTCCACGCGGGCCCCACTTTACATCACCTCCTCCCTAACTCCTTCACACCTCAATACATATATTATATCGCATCGACATGACATCAAGTCCCGATACAAAAAGTTCCAATATATATAATAAAAAAAAATTGATATGTATATTTTGTTTTGTTTTGTTTTTTGTTTTTTGTTTTTTCGATATAATATATTGGAACCTTGGGACCTTTTCGATATAGCATCGTTTCAAAAAACTTACGATAATGCTATTCTTCCGATATTCGATACTTCGTAATGCGTGAAGGGTTCAGTATTGTCCTTTGGGTTTGTTTAATAAAAGCCTCTTCTCCAATTTAAAACCCCTCCTCCTATATTTGAGATCCAAAGCCACTTTATCCATTCATATGAGATCCAAAGCCACTTTTAATGTTTTTAAAATGGTTTTTAATTTGTTTAATATATTTTAATATAATTAATTTTATTTTAATTTATTTATTTATTTTTTTTAATGTATATAATTAGTTTGTAATCAATTAACTTAATTTGTTAATTGTAGTTAAATTAATATTAATTAAGTAATAACTGTTAATTTAATTCATGATTAGATTTTAATTAAAATTTCCTATTTTTGGCATGTAGAAATTTTTCCTGAATTCTGGAATTTTGGACACTTCAACTTTCGAAGTTCATAAGTTGACTTTTACTTGGCCATATCAAGCCTAGAACGACTCGTTAGATAGATAAATCATGGATAATATCTCTAAAGTGGTTGCATGACCAGATTTTGTCATTAAATGAGTCTAAAATTAAGCAGAAAATTAAACTCCGAATTTGTAACCAAAACTTATTTTATGAGTAATTTTTTGCATTTTTCATTTGTTCAAAACCTCTATTGATTGCAGATCCATTCATTTATGTTCTCTTTGACCAATAAGATCTTTACAAGGATCAATGAAAAATCCATATTTCATTTTATTTATCTATTTAATTGAATTTTGATTGTAGATGTTTGTTTTCCAAATTTTGTATTTATTTATTTATTTATTTTGATTTACATTTTAATTTTATTTTGATTGGTTTTTGGTAGGAGAACAGTTGAGGAGATGAAGAAAAGAAGATTTTGATCAATGGTATTGGTCCAGCAAGAGAGGAAAAAGAACGATGGCCAATCAAATTTGTGGGAGAAAATTCATTTTCCAAATAGTTCTCTCATTTTAATTTTGATTGTAATTATAAATATGGATCTTAGGAATGTAAAGGGGGGGGGGGGGGGGGGGGTGTCTCTCTCTTTCTACAATTCTGCAATTCTTATAGCACTATTGTAATAGAGGTTCATGTTGTAGGTAGAGAGGATCAATCTCAAATTTGGGAATTATTGGGTTTGTCTCTTTTCATTCTGAACTGTGTATGAGAGGCAAAGCTTGCACTATTGCAGCTCTTGCTTTTAGCAATAGAGTTTATGATTTTGAGGAGATTGGATTTAAAGAACAGAGCATGAGAACATGTTCAAATAAATTTGCATTAGAAATACTCTTATTTTTAATGTGAATTTCATTCTTGATGACAGAATTATATTAATTGGATTTATATTTTGTACTATTGTTGATATAAATACACGTCTTACAAATTATCTATCTAATCTGTTTGTCTCATGAATTCGTTATCAATTGTATCTTTTGCTCCGACATATTAAACCTAGATTTATGAGTAACTATTTACTCAGAAATCTGCCATCTAATTATGATTTAATTTCCATTGACATTACGTGAACTACTTCCTAATGTTATTGGTTCATCATTCCTTGTTAATAGATCTCTAAAAAGCAATTTTGGTAATTATAATATTAGTTAATTGAACTACTTCATTAGCTACATATTTTTATTAAGCCAAACATGTTAAAATCCCAATTATGTTAATATATTTCTCTTGGTAGAAAGAAGGACTAATCCTCTTTTACATCGAGATAGACTTAGCATAGTTTTCATTTTGCTTACATTATAAAGAAAATATGCATTTAGATTAAATCTTGCATTCTAGAAGTCCTCTTCTAAAAGAGGCAAAACCATAGTTGTGGTTTGGCTGAGCCTTAAATCAGCTCAGGGATTTGCTTCCTTTCCCGTGCACAACAAGAAGGCTAATTCGCTTACTCTTTCTTTGTTGGCGAGTTAAATACATACTTTAAGTCAGTAGAGATAGATAGAAGGTAATTAGACATAGTTTAACCAGTTGGAACCACCTTTCCAAATGGAAACGGAACTATTCTAAGTTTCTAGCCGGGTGGTCTCCCTTATATTGTTGGATGGTCATTTCGGACCATTAAATTTTTTGGTGCTAGAAGGAGGGCCTGAAGATTTGTTTTCTTTTGGAGTTTTTGTATTTTAAAGTTTTATTTTAATCACAATGGCTCCTTCCAAACTTCCCATTTGGAGTTGTATCTCTGGATGCACATCTATTAATACTCCACCGAAAATAGTAAGACACTTGTCAAAGGTAAAATTTTATGGTAAGAGAAATGTTTCTACATTTGATTATACCTTTCAATTTATTCTAACTTTTGCAAATTCTACTTTTCATGATACTGATGAAGACATTTTATGCAGGATTTTTACTCTTACATTCTCAGGAAAAGTCAAAAACTGGTGTCAAACTTTTCTAGTTGCCTCTATTCACAATTGGGATCATCTCATCACAAAATTCATTTATAAAGTTGACGATTATGACTATGAACAAGTATGTGATGAATTCAAAGATTTACAAAGATTTGAAAATGAATCTTTCTTTGATTTTACTGTTAGATTTCAATTAATTTGCTTGAGATTCAAAGCTGAAGATAAACCTTCACACAATGAATTGATGGATTGGTTTCAATATTTTTGTTCTCTTCCTCCCATTTCAAATCCGTATGTAACAATTGCAAGCTTCGATGACTCTCCTTCAACTTCTAGTAACATTATCAAAATTCTGATAGAGAGGTGCATATTAACTATGACGAAGTGGCCTCAATCATGTATGATAAATTCTTAAATCTAGTACACACCTATTACAATATAAATGACAATCATGCTAATGAATCATTATCACAAAGCTTGCAAGAATTTGATAAACAACTACAAGAAGAAAATAGTAACAAAATTGAAGAACCATCTACCTCAAAATATGAAAATCAATAACGCAAGCACAAATTGAACATTCCAACAAAGTGCATTTTGATACATAAATTGTTGAATAGAATCATGTTGATCAAATACTAAATTCAAGGAAACAAGTGAACATTCTTCAAGAAAGCACAAATAGCCAAGTAAATGATCTGGAATCTGAAATTTGCCCTCGACAAAATTAACAAGAATCTACAAATAGAGATATTTTCAAATTCATTTCTTCCGATTCTCATTTTTACCTCTATCCTGATATTTTTACTAATAGAAATTTATCCCCTCTTCGCTTTAATGTTATTCCAGAAAACAAAGAGGCTGATATAAATGAATTTCCTATTAGTTTTTATCAAGACATAGAGACAATTATTGGTCATTCTTATGACATTGATGAACATGTGCTCCATATTCCTTCTTGTTTTGATACATCATATGAGAATAAAGAGAATACTAATGAATGTTTTGAAGTCATTTATGATGACTGTGTTAACATTGAGGATGTTGATTTGTCTCCTTCCCTTTTAAATCCTCGTGTTCCAAATCAAACTATACTTGAAAATGAAGAGAAACTCAATACATAAATTGTTCCAAATGGTTCTTATTTTCAAAAGTTTAATCATATTCATGATTTCAACATTCAAGAACCCATCCCAATCTATGATGCTCAAGTTCTCATTGCTACTCATAGCCCTGATCCTCTCTCTATGTTAGGTCCCTATAATACTAGTGATTCCCTCATTACTATTGTCGTTGTATATAATTTTCGTTTGAATATAACATATTGTTCTTGGTAGTATTTGTTATACATATCATTATATTAACTTTTTTTACTTTATCTATGCAGTCACAAAGTTTACATGAAAATTCAAAAACAAATGGTTAAATTATTGAATGAAGATAGTTGGGATGATGTTGTACGCAACTATCCAGATTCAAGTTCTACATCAACATTAAAAAAAATTATCTTGCATTTAAAAAAGTATGTTGATTTATACATTCATTTTTATTCATCTGTATACTATTTTTAATTCATAACTTACACATATATTTGTTTATTTTATAAAAGATGAAGAATGATGAAAATGGAGAACCAAATAGTTTCAAACCCTTAATTGAAAAAATTAAGATCGAAAGACTGAAGAAGCAACGTCTTAAGAATGTTGAACTTAATCCAACTCTTACTCATTTCATTTGGAATGGGCTTGACACTATTCAATATCAAGTAATACAAGGTGACTATGAAGACATTGCTAAACTCCTACCTAAAAGGGATTATGCCCTAGTTATTGCAGATATTCCCCATGGTTTCAATATTCCAAACATTGTTATGATAGTGACCCTTATACTTATCAAGCTCTTAGTAAAGTGGTTGCAGTATTTCTAGAAGTCACGTCATCACCATTATGGAGATTTGTGACATTTCATTCAAACACACAATTGGCATTGTTATTGTCAAGCTTTAAGGGGAAAACAAATTCAAGGATGCAGCTTACATGGTAAGACGTTTAAAATGCTTATTTGATTAATGTTAAAAAAATGATTTATGTACAAGTTCATTGAACTTTTACTATTTCATGTTACATGCAAAAATCAAATCTTTTTAACCGTGAAGATCAACTATTTATAAATGATTGTGAGTTCATCCGTATTGATAGTTGGGCAAAATATGATAGCTATATGTCTGTGGTTTTTAATCAAGTAGATGGAAAGAGTCATAACCAAGTACTCACTTATGATGTTGTTGTGAGAAAACTAACATATGAAGACAAAGAAGCAAAAGGAGAGATAGTTAACATTTATCAAAAACCACAGTTATTGATTAACTATCTTATAGACATGTGTTCAAATGAAGGAGATTGGGTTCTGGATTTATTTTCTGGCTCAAGTAATTTATATGTCATTTTACTAATTTACTTCATTATTTCTTTTATGCTTGATAATTAGGTAAACCACTAGCATGTTGCCTTCAAAAAGGAAGAAATTGCATTGCCATTGAAAAAGATCCAATACAATGCAATTTTATTCAATAAAGAATTAATGCTCTTTAATTTCTTCCAGATGTAATGCAAGAAATTGGGTTAAAGAAAGGGGACTTTAGTGAATCACCTGTGGCAAAGAAAGCAAAAGAACCCCAACCACCATTACACGGAACGATTGGAAAGTTATACATTGGGAGATTCGCAGACATCAAAGATCCATTAGAAGAGGAAAATGAGCAAAATGAAGCAGAAAATATTGTGGAAGAAGACAATGATGAAACTCTATAGGACGAAGAGTTTGGATTATGTGACATTGTTGATTAAATTTAAGTTATGCTTGGAAATCAAGCTCATTTTTTGTAATTATTAATTAGTTATACTTGTAATGTTTTGACTTTAACATTTTATGAGAAGAATAAACACTCAATTAAGGTTGTTATGTGTTCAATATTTGTACTATGTGATTTTCGCATTAATTTTTATGTTAATCATTATTTTTTGGAAAAAACTGTGATTATTATTATTATTTTGACATGAAATTCATAAAAAATAAATAAATAATAATAAATATTATTATTAACCTTTTAGTTAAAATTTTCCTATAAAATTGTGATTTTGACATGTCATTTTTAGCAAAAAAATTATCAAAACGTGTAGTTTTTTAGTTATATTTATGTCACATGGTTATTTTTATGTCAATTTGTTTAAATTATTGTTTTTTAGAGGTAATTATTTCATGTGGATTAAATTTAATTATGATGTAATATTGTAGATATCGAATTCAAAATATCGACCTTCTTCTTCAAATATGCAAAACAATAAAAACCTCACTACAAAAAAAAATTTAAATAAAACAAGAAATATGAAGAAACCACTTAAAATTATTTAATTTAAATAAATAATTATTACATTTATACGTTAGAAAATTTAAGTCAAAAAATAGATCATTTTAAAACAGACCTATGCAGAATCCACTTTTTAATCAACATGAAATATTACCATTTTAAAACGAAATGTACATTAAAAATAAAATTAAAAAAATTAAGTGTCAAAACTATGTTCTTAAAAAAATGTGTGTTCTGCATCACCCATTTTCAAAATCTGGTCACTTTTTTGCTATCTCTATGAAACAGGTAACAGTATTAGTTCTTGTTTCAAAGTTTGCATTGTTAAACGAGGAAATGACATAGAGAAATTGAAATCGAATGTGAAAACAACTAAACGATGATATCAAAAATGCATAGCATAAGTAAACTCTTTTTGGTATTTTTGGTTTATGAGTACCCTGTAAAAATGACCATAATGGAAAGCAGAGCCACAAGTAAACTTTAAAAGAAACGTTAATGCTAACAATAATGCAAAACTAAAGCAAAACCTCACGACTCACAGGGGGCCCTCCCAAAGTGCAGGGTTGATTTAACAATCAACGATTCTTCACGCACACATTTAGAAAATAACAAGAACTTGTATTAAGAGAGCATAGTATCAATTTGTCCACAAAAGGATTATAAACTTAATAACAATAATCGCCACTACCTTGTTCTTTATCTCACTTACTGATATTTATACAAATGATAAAAACAACTTCGAAACTGTTTTAAGCCGATAAACTATAAAAAAAACCTGACACCTATGAGATCGATAACTAAGAGTCCAATCTCTTTATGACTTGCTATTGGAAAAGCAAGTCATAGGAGATTCCATGTTCTAACAGCTAAGTGACTCGCTCGCTTCATTCTCTACTTCCTGTGTTTAACTGTAACACGCAGTTTCCATGTTTGACTCAGCTATTGACTTCAAGATCTCTTATTTCTCTTAGCTTTCCAAGCAATGTCAGTAGGTGGTTAACCATATGGAAGCCAAATGTCATCTTTGGGCAGTCTTCTTTCTTCTTTTGGAACTATGCAACCTATCTAACATTGGATTTTGCTGCAAAAATGGATATCAGTTGCAAAATGTACAAAATTCAGTAATTGCAAGATACTTTTGTCATAATTTCACTAAAAACTGAGAATTTAGATATGGATGACTAATATCTTGTAGGTATTGCTCTTGACCTTAATGTGTTGACAGTTTTGTAGAAAAATAATAGAAAGGTGAAATGTGATGGCAAAAAAGATGGTCAAAAAGAGACATTTGTGGAATTCAACATATGCTAAACATGTAAGTTACAAGTCATGAATGCATATCTAATCATAAATCTCTGAACTTCGTCTAAGAATCACCAAGAAGGTCTAATGCCCTCTCAAGTAGTTGCATTAACACTTTTTATCCCATGCATTCAACAACAATTCATTAACTTATCAAAACATGTCAAGAGCCATACATAGAATACATCATATAACCAGCATATGCCAGCAAATAAACAACATAGAAACCATGGCAAATCATCCATAACATCAACATGATAACCAGTACAAGTACTCATAAGTCACAATAGGAAAATAACTTTTATTAACATATGAAAATGCCAACCAAGTCAGGGACTTCCACATACCACTCGACCATAGAATGGACTGAACCAAATATCTCTTTCAACCAATCACCCTCGCGCCATATTCCTAGCATGAATGTGGGATCTCATGGGCTAAACCAAAACCAAACCAGGGCTTCTAGAGGCCAAACCACCTCAACCCTCAACCACAGTGATTCCACCCCTATGATCCAGAAATCACTAACATCAACTAGATCAATCTCTACCCAAGCTTTCCAAGGCTCCAGGAATTAGTAACTCAACCCACAGTGTTCTAGGGCTCTAGAGCATTTGTTCCAACCGCAGCTCCAAGGACTGGTAGATCAACCCACTGAGGTCTCTAAAGAGTTTGTCCCAACCTATGACTCCAGGAACTAATGACTCAATCCAAATTGTTTCAGAGCTTCCAGAGTGTTTGATCCAACCATAGGGAACCTAAGCACCAATAAAAAAAAACAAGTGGGAAACCTACAACACCATGGTTATCCAAGAAAAGGCAAGGAAAGGTTGAAAGCACTGACAATCTAATCAAATATCCATGCCAATGACAACACATAACCAAGGAATCACTTGCATATACCATGCATCCAAAAATTAGAAAGGATTTCACACATGCAACTTGTTACCTACAAAGCAAACCAAATGTAGCTATTGTTCCAATTGTTCCCTTGCATTCCCTTGCTTTCTTTTTCTTTTTTTCTCCAAATCCAAGTGAACACTAGGATGCTCCAGGAATGCTCTAAGTGTGCAAGAGTATGAGATAATGAGAGAATGAACTAGAGCTCCACCATAAAACTGTCAAAAGCTCAAACTGATCAAAAGTTGTGCAAAAGCTAACAACTATTTCTCTAAATCCTTTTTATCATTAAGGCTTCTATTTTCTTCATTTTTCTGCATTTTCCTTCATTTTCCCTCTAATTTCCCTTGCATGCAAATATGTGTCTCTTCACCTTCCTTTTCTCCTATTTTCCCTTATTTTCATAATTAAATGCCAATTATTGTCTCTTTACCTTTGCCAATTTCTTTGTCAATTTCCATAGCCATTATTAATCACAAGTGATGTCCATTATAATGTTTTTCCCAACATTCAGCTTGGAATATGTGTCCCATGACCTCAGCCTTATTTTATTTACATGGAAAATTAACAAAGGGTTGTTATATATAGTCTTAATATACATTCTAGTATCCTCACGAAAAATGGGGGAGCAATCAATGTCAAATATAAAATATTATAACTCTATCAAGGAAAGGCATTACTCAAGATATTTTCTCTCTAGTGTTGTAAAAAAACTTATCCATGGATATAAAAACACTCTTAGTAACCCTATTATAGTCGATGATGAATCATAGCATAGATCATTATGGGTTTCACCTAGATCTATTTCATACACATAAACCATGCTGAGAAATGAGAAGGAGGATGGCTTGTCTTTTTCCGTATGGTTGTCTTATCATGTTCTTGTGAAGAATATCCCAATATCCAACTCCTGGCAATCTCTTACACTTGTTATCTACACACAATGCAAATAGTAGAGCTTTCTCAAATAAAATAGCGTATAAAAGATAGTTGTACGTAAATATATCCAACCTAATACCTCAAGAACTATTAGATGAACCAAACTTCAATCATAGATGAAGTAACTATAATTAACCCAATTTTGGAGGGTGAAACAAACATAGATTTCTATTATATTAATGAAGATTTACAAAAAGTGCATATTGCCTTGAGTCTCTTTGTACACTCTTAGCTCAAAGTCCCTTGAGCTTCTTCTTAGCCACTCTTGCTTGGTTGGAAGACATGAGATAAATATAAGTATCATGGTAAGAAGATAATGAACTATCTCACCCAGGATGATGCTTTCAGTTGTGTTGATGCCCAACACCCAATAATAATCAGCAAGCATAAAACTAAAGGAGTCTACTATTTCTCACCAACATAAGGATGCTTCTTTCTTTTTTATTCTAGTCCGTTAACTTGGCTCCTTCTCATAAAATCATTGAGGAGCTTGAAGATAGGATTCATGGCACATGAATTGGGTGGATCCAAGTCATGCACAAGTTCCATGCTCAATTATGACCTTTTTCCAACCTAAGATAGGTTTCATGGGCATGTGGACTAAGCAATTACAAGTTATGCACAAGTTCCATGTTTAATTATGAGTTTTTCCTTAAATATGAAATAATTGTTATATCATAATTATGAAATGACGATGAAATAATGATTTCCTTGATGATTTTTTTCCTTAATTGCATAATTTCATCATCATAACATCGTTGCAAGCTATGGTGGAAAATACAAGTATAACAAATGCCCCCTCATGTATGAGGTCAAAAGAGGAATTGGTGGATGAAATACATTACCAAAATAGATGGAAATGAGTGGTGGACAAAAGGAGCTTGCAAATCAAGGAACTAGGAAATGCCTACAAATAGATGTCAACCATATGTGCAGGTGCACGTATGCACATGTGTGTGTGTGTGTGTGTGTGATATGGTCCCAAGGGTGACATATATGGGGTTAAATGTGCATGTAATATGTAAATATATATGTAACAAGGTTAGCTTGATAATAAAGGGGCCACATGTGGAACGTGTGAATATATGTGTGTGTGTGTGTGTGGAGAGATCATTTAGTCATTATGGAGGAAATGCAATTTGGATGTATGAATGCATTTGGGTATTTGGAGGAGTTTCTCCTATTATTTAAGGAGTTATTGTGCAATTTATCTCTATTATCTATCTTGGAGTTGTGCGCCATTCTCAAATTGGTGTACATTGTTTGTATTTTTGCTTTTTTATGTATTTAGACAGCAACAGTCAATTTTCCTCAAGGTAGGCACACCCATGCCTGGGTGAAGAAAAAAACATGGTTGTCAATACAATACATTGTGGATCCATGAAATTATATGCAAAATGATGGCCATAAAAAAGCACATGGTGGATCCATGTCATATAAAATAGCATAGCCAAGATAAGGTGCAATGTGGATCTATGTCACAGTAAACATCAAGGAGATATGTAATAGAAATGAGAGTTTCATTGTGGTCTCCAAATTACTCATATATTAGTGATATAATCTAGTGTGGCTTGGGAAGGGTAGCATAAATGGGTGATGTTGCTAAGCTCAAGGCCTTCAACCCAATATCCCATTAAAGGTATGAATCTATATCATGTGAATATAGTCATTTTCTCCAAGGGTAAAGGTCACAAAACAAAGGAAATTCAACGCAAATGGAAAGAGGTTAAGAGTGATTGTAATGATGGTAAGTGGGATCAAAGCAAACAACAACATAGTAGTATGCACTAGGACATAAGGAACAATAAGCATATGCAACTATGAAGCAACATAAATGATGACAAGAACCCCTTCAAGACATGGCCAAAAAAAGATTAAGAGTGTTGATTGAAGTCTCAACTCTTAGTTGGGTAGGTTTAAATGTGGGATCTCAAGCCCACAGATAATCGAAACACGAGTACCAAATGGCAAAGGGAATGCTAAATAAGGTGCCCCCGAAGGGTGGCACTATTGTGTAAGTTATATCATGCAATAAAGAGAAAGAATAATGTTGCAACATGGTGAGATCAAACCTAAGATATAATGTTGGCAAAAGTGGTGGTTAATAATGCAAGATAGGATAATATAGAAGAATGTGTCACTATATGGTAGTTAATAATGCATATTTCATTGTTTAATAGATGTGGTCATAAAAAGAAACAAATAAATCATTACCAAGCCTTATAAAGATCATCATGAAATATTGGTCCTTGGGTTAAATTACATAATAATATCCCATAAAAAACAATATTAAATCATGAATCAAAAGTAATGAAAGGCTTGATTTCAACATAGACACAAAAATCACCATTTTAAGCGTTGAGAAGGCCCAAAAATTGCATATTTACTGAAAAATAGGGCTCATTTTACAATTTACAATGTGCAAATATTTATCTCTACTAAAAAAAATAAAACCTCCTTGAAACTTCTAATGCAAATTATAGGAGATTTTACCAACAGGATTCCACTCTGTCAAGACCAAATATGAAAAGGATTGTGTGTTTTTCTAAAAAAAATGAATTTTATATTGTTTTTTTCTAAATATTATATAGTTTTTGGTAGGTAATGTAATTAATCATCATTTATACATGGCCTAGATGTGGGACTAGTTCATTTGATAGGGATGGTCCCCAACCATGCTAGGCAAGGGATGGGTAGAAAATTGAGGGAGAAGGCTTCAAGGACATTGTAGAGAACCTACATAGATGTATAGGCTTCATATCATCATGGGCCATGGAGCCCGATTTTTTACACAGCATATATATATATATATATATATGCTTTGGCTCTTGCCTATGGTTTCACATGATGGAATTGGATATCTCATGTTTAATGTACACACATGCTTGTGTTAATGCTTAATTATTGTGACCAATGCCAATCTAACACCTAGCTTACAAGTCAACTAATGCACGTAAATACTCGATCTCACTATTGGTGTGCCTATGATGAGAATTAAGGGAACATGATTCACTTCTATATATCAAGCACCAAGCATGATAAGCATTGAACCAAAACAACCACACACAAAAAAACACTTGCAACACACAACTACTAAAGCACACTATGCACTACACAACCTAATGGTTTACATGAAGGAGAGCCCATTAGTAGGCTTAAGCAAGGATTTGTATCATCATTGATGAACTCATGGACCATTACCAATGTCCTATGACATGTCATGCCAAGGCCACACCAAATATAATTTAATTGTTCATGTGTTTAACTCATCATCATTAGGTTACAAACCAAAACTAGGTCACTATTGGGAACTTCACGAGGACAAACATGGTGAGTAGTCTTGCAAGTAATTGTATCTCCTTGATGATGATCATCGAGACATGATGAAAGTATGAGAAACTCATCTTCAATATGGTTAGGTATGGAGAATTCGTTGGAAAGTTCTGGAAAATAAATTTGAGACTCAATTTGGTCAAGACTTAGCACTTCACTAGATGACTAATGAAATGCCCTTTTTTTTTATGTGTCAACCTCTATATGTGCCAAATGGGGAAGAAAATATGATCTATGATGTATATTTTCCTGACATAAAGGACAACTTCATCTATAGGTAGCTCAAGCTTCAAGAAACCATGTGAACTTGGAGGTAAATAACTCTAAAAGGTCAAGCATAATGATCAAATTTCACAACTTACTAGAGATTCTTATGAGTGTTAGCTTATGCCAATTGGATCACCGAATAGGAAATATCTATTATACTCAATAACATGTCATATCCAAATGAATCTACTTCCAAAGGATTAGGTACTATCGAAGGATCTTGATTAATAACACCCAAAGAGATGCAAATAATAGATGTATTGTGAATGGTGGGAGCATGATAAATGTACCCTTCAATAATGAATCCTTAAATACCCACACCAACACTATGGTACACACTAATGGAATGTTCATTCCCTTATTAGTTGTGGAATCAAGTGTACAATATGTTAATTGATCAATAATAACCACTTTTTATTCATGAGGAAAGTAGAGGACCCTAAAGACTAAGGACAATATAGTCATCATTGCATGGAACCAACTATAGCCCAACAAAAAATTATAATCTATAGGGTGTCAACTACTTCTACTTTGATTGAGATTATCTTTCCACTTAACCAAACAAGAAAGGTGACAATGATTTCATGAGGCTTGAATATGTTCATTAAATACCTTTAACCCATTTTTTGTTTGTACAAGATTTGGAGAACCTAATCTAATAGGGTGTCAACTACTTCGAATTGATTCCACGAGACTTGAATGCGTACCCATTGATGCTTTTAACATATTATTCAACTATATAAGCTTTAGAGAACCTATGGCTCTCTAAAAAAGGACATGATACAAGTGGAGGCTTCTTTGTAATAGGCCCGGGTTAAAAGTTTGCGTATAAAAAAAAAAAAAAAAAAAAAGACCAAGGACATGGGACACTTATTCCAAGCTTAATGTTGGGAAAAACATCCTAGTGGGTGGGGATTTTAGTATATTATGGCTAAGGAAATTGGTAAAGGCTTTGAAAAGGTAGAGAGGCATTAATTGGCAATTATTTATGGAAATAAAGGAAAATAGGAGAAAAGGGAGATGAAAGGTCACATATTTGCATGAGAAGGAAGTTGAAGGAAAAAATAGAGGAAATTGAAGAAAATAGAAGCCTCAATGATAAAAGGCTTTGAGGATCAGTTCACAACTTTTGTCAGTTGAGCCTTTTGACAGTTGAGTTTTGGAATTGGTTTCAAAGAGGAGAAGAGCACCAAGAGGAGAAAGAAAAGGAAAGCAAGGACAAGCAAAGGAAGGATAAGAAAGCAAAGGAAAGCAAGGACACGCAAAGGAAGGACAAGAAAGCACAGGGAAGCAAGGATCAAGCAAGGAAAAGTTGGATCAAGCCACTTTAGCAGGAATACTTGAATATAACAAGTTGGATGTATGATTTCCTAGCTGGTTTTGGCATGCATGGTATATGCATGTGTGTATTTGGTTCATTTGTTGTCAATGGCATGGGTTTTTCCTGGTTTGGAAATGGTTTCAGCCTTGCCTTGCCATTTTTGAATAGCCATTGTGTGATGGAATTCATTCTTGGTTGACATTTGGATTGACAGAGAGTTTTGGATCTAGGTGAGGTGGTCTCAGGAAAATCCTAAAGGTTGGGGGTGGAGATGATTTTCTGTGGGAAGCCCTCAACAGGTAGGTGGAGACAAGAAAATTCCTTAAGGGATGGTGAACGAATTCTAATGCATCCAAGCTTGGTTTGGTTTTGTGATCTCGGGACTGGTTTAGGTGAGATTACAGTAGTGTGAGGGTGGAGGTGGTTTAACCTATAGATTCCCTTAGTTGTCTATGATTTGGTTATCCCATGAGATCCCACATTCATGCTTGGAATATAGCACAAGGGTGATTGGCTGAAAGAAAGATTTGGTTCAACCTAATCTATGATTGAGTGGTACGTGGAAGTACCTGACTTGGTTTTCTTTTGCCTATGTTAACAAGAGTTAATTTCCTCTTGTATTTTATGAGTAAATGTACTTTTTATGATGTGGCTTTGATGGTTGTTCTTTCCTTTTCATTATTCTAGTTATATGTTCGTTATAAGCATGGTTTTATTACAAATTCACGCTATGGCTCTTATCATGTTTGATTGGTAAATGAATGGTTATTGAATGCATGACCTAATAGATGTTATTGCATCTATTGTGAGATGGCATTAGACCTTCTTGATGATTCTTAGATAAGTTTCAAATCTTTATGACATGTAGATTTCATGTGCACCATGTGTTTGATGAAATGACTGTCATGGTTAGGTCAAGTCCTTGTCTAAGTTTTGTGTCAATGGATTTGTCCTAGTGTCATTTATCATTTCTGAAAGTCTCATTAAGTTTTGTGTAGTGGTTGAGTCGGGCCCTGAAAAGGTGACTCAAATTTCGGGGTCATAGGCTTAGAATTGGGAAATCTAGACTACATTCACTGAGAGGCAGGGTTATCAAAATGATTGGAGGTTTATAGTCGTTGGATTTCCTTGTCATTAGAGCGATTAGGGCTCCAGATCATTGAAAAAAAAAATTAACTCAGGGTTTTGGCACCTGGAGAGGTTATTTAGCTCCTAGGGGTCCTGTAGCAACTAAGGGAAGTCAGTAAAGTTTATGATTGTCAATTCCACTTCCTTAACTGTACTTAGGGAGTTGATTCATGTCATAGTAGCCCTCCTCTCATGTTTACCCTAGCAAGGCGGTTAAAGTGGCTAAATGTGGGAGGTGGCGTTACAAATTGGTATCAGAGTAGGTTATACTCTCTTTGGATAATGTCTGATACCATAAATTGGTATCAGAACATGGTTCAAACACTTGGACTAGATGGGATAGATGCATGTTCTTACACATGCATTGTCATGGATATGGTTATGCATGAATAGTAGGTCAGGCATGCATCATGGCAATCATCATATGAAGTTTATGTCATCATGATGCTATTGGTATGTTATGATGTTGATGTATTGGTTGAGATAGAGCGGGCAATGCAAATCATCAGAGCGAGGTTGCAACATTGGACCTTAGGGTAAGAGCATATCGTCATACAAGTTTGTATGTTGAACATGCAGGTATGTTGGTTAATGGTTGTTATATACATTATGGTTATCTACCTTTTTGTCATTCTATTACTGTTGTGGCTACATGCATGATAGATTCTAGTTGATCAGTGTGATCATATGAACATACGTCGGATAGTCATGAATGATAGTAACTTCTTGTTATATGCATTGCAGTCATATGCATGATGACTATGGTCATTGAATTTAAGATCTTGGTGTTATATCTATTGTGGTAATTTGGATCGACCTGTGTAGATGGACATGGTTATGGTATTCAAGTATGAGTCGATATATTTGTGATATTGTGTTGTACTAATTTGGACTGGCTTGTGCATATGTGATAGCCTCCCTTGAGATACATTGAGGTGTGAGTTTGATTATGTCATCTATTTGGTTTAGCTAACATGGTATGTTTATAGCCTCCCTTGAGATACATTGATTATGTCATTAATTGCATTATATGAGTATGTGTCTATAAGATTGCATGAAGGAATAACCTTGTTTTAAGATGGTTGTACTAATGCATTATGTGCTGAGACAGTTGAGATGCACTTGAGTGCAAGTGGGTGTTAGTTATAGTATTATGACTGATGACTATGAGTTGACTATTGACTATGACATGTTTGTTACTCTTGGTAAAGGTTGATTTCAAATTAATAGACATGATGTCTTGACCTTTGGAACACATGTCTGACATGTGTGAACAGTTGCAAGGCAACATGCTTGGTATTAGCGTGACAAGGTAACAATTGATTTGCTCATATAACTAACAGTTGGATGATGTGACAGTACATAGTAAGACTCAATTGCAGCAAGGTAAAAGCTAAAAGAAAGGAATTGGGTGAGAATTCCTTTGGCTCTATTTGTAAACCACAATTCCAAATGAAGGAGTGCTTCACATGCACACAAGAAGTTTCTTGGCCTTGATTTTGTCTGACATTATGCAGATATGTACTATATTCCTGAACATGTATTTGAAAAGTATAACAACTAGTTTCCAGATATGATTGGATTCATCAAGGAATTGGATCCCCTTGAGAGATGATATATGTACATGTTCAGTTACAGGTTAGCGTGGTGGGTACAACCAAGTAAGGTAATTGGTATATTGTTATGTTTATTTATGCACTGGAAGTTATGTGTTTATCACAGTATGATTCAAGGGTTGCATGGCAAAAGGGAGTGCCATGAAATCTTGAAGAAGGCTCAGGTTGAGCTTTCCCTTGGAAGCATTGGGAACCCATGGGGGTTGATTCATGGTGTTTGTTATTAGTCTTGTGCTTTCGGTGTTTTGTGATTTGCTTCCACTTGAATTATAGTTTTATTTGTGTCTCATGCATGACCATGCCACTTTGTTTGTGGTGTCATATTGCTATTGGTTTTTCATGGTTTTCTTCTTGTTTGTTTCTTGTTCTTACCTTTTATGTTCTTGGGAATTGGTTGGGGAAAGAGGAAAGTAATGGAGCTCGGGAAGAGCCGAATGAAACCCAATAGGTAATGGAAGACTCGGATGAATCCTAGTGCATAAGTAAAGGGTGGCATGAGTAAAGGGTGGCTGAAGGTAAGAATATGATAACCAATTGGACTGGTTGGGTCCATTGGGATAAATGGATGGTGGTAGGATAGTCATGAGAAAGGTAACAAGAAAGGTAAAGTTAATGGATTTGAGGTGTCATATGCCTTGGCTATGTTGGGGACTATTGTGTCAATGTTGTGAATGATGTTCATGGTTAAAGAGGTTTCTCTTAACCTTGACCTTATGATACCTGGTAATTGTCTTGTGATTATGATTAGGTTGATGTCTATATATGTATACATGTATGTATGTATGTTGTTGTATGACAGGGTAATCAGGGATCATGATTGCTTTATGCTAATGTTTATATATATAATATATATATATATATAATATATATATATATATTATATATATTATATATATATATATCTTATATCTATATCTATATCTATATCTATATCTATATCTAATATCTATATTATATAATATATATAATAATAACGGGGTCGTCATGGATCATTCTTGTGGAGGAATGATTGCTTATGTAGGTGAATGGCATGAAGAGGTTAATGGTTTACGAGGAATCAACTAGGAAAAGTAGCATTAATAGATCTATGAGGTCAATTTTGTGTGGATATGAATTGATATTATGTGTTTGTACTATGTTTATGCTTATGTTATGGCAGGTAATGCTGAGGGATACATCAGTGGAATGAAATCAGTGTGATCTGCGACATGCTGGGACAAGCATGGATAGTGGAAAGACACTAGAAGCAAGGTTGCTTGGTAGAGACAGTGTGGTCTTGGATGCGCAGTACTGGTGTTGTGTACATGTTGTATATGTGGTGTTGTGTACATATGGTGTTATGTATATGTTGTATGCAGTGTCGTGTACATATGGTGTTGTGTGCATGTTGTACATGTGGTGTTGTGTGCATGTGGTGTTGTGTACATGTGGTACATGTGGTGTTGCGTGCATGTGGTGTTTTGTACATGTTGTGAAATTGGTTTTGTACATGTTGCGCATGTGGTGCTATGTACATGAGGTGTTATGTACACATTGTGTAAGTAGTGCTATGTACATATGGTATTGTGTAGTCGTTGTATCGTGACATGCGGCGTATTCGTGGTATTGTACAGTGTGTACATATGTGTGTCGTGTTGTACATCAAGTGTAGGTGTATCTGTGGTGTTGTACACTGGGTGTAGGTGTATGTGTTGTGTTGTACATTGGGTGTAGGTGTATGTGTCATGATGTACAACGAGTGTAGGCGTATGTGTTGTGTTGTACACCGGGTGTAGGTGTATGTGTTGTGTTGTACATTGTGTATATGTATGTGTTGTACAATGTGATGGGATGGGCGGGTATGGGATTGTCTAGGCCCTTGTTGTTGATATTGAGGGTTGAGGTGGTTTAGTCTCAAGATACCCTTGTTGCTATTGAGGGTTGAGGCGATTTAGTCTCTAGATACCCTTGTTGTTGATATTGACGATTGAGGTGGTTTAGTCTCGAGATACCCTTGTTGCTATTGAGGGTCGAGGCGGTTTAGTCTCTGAATATCATTGTTGTTGCTATTGATGGTTGAGGCGGTTTAGACTTGGGATACCCTTGTTGTTGATATTGAGGGTTGAGGTAGTTTAGTCTTTGGATTCCCTTGTTGTTGCTACTGAGGGTTGAGGTGGTTTAGTCTGAGGATACCCATGTTGCTGATATTGAGGGAGGAGGTGGTTTAGTCTCTGGATTCCCTTGTTTCTTGAAGTAAAGGCATTGAGCGCTTGCCAAGTTTGGTAATCGATTCAATGTGTGTACAGAAAGGACAAAGAACAAAGGTAGAAGTAAAGAATTGATTGAAAGATAAGTATCAGTATTTTATTTTCATATTAACTATGTATGTGATCTATGATTCTGATGTATGATGGTTGAGTTTTGAGTTAACCAGATGTGATATGTTATACATAATGATTCGATCAAGAGTTAGTTTGACTTGTTGTGATAGGAAGTGAACAGGATTGCAGGTTTATCTTATTGACAAGATACCAATGAGGTATGATTTGAATTTATTTAAATTTCTTTTTGTCTAATGGCAATTATCTGTTAAAACGTGGAAATATTCGGTTGGGGTGGTTGCAACTGGCTACCAGGATTAGCAGCAATAGAAAAAAGGAATTGGAATAGGAATCAATGTGTTGGTCAAGCATTCAGGTGAAGGGCCCTTGTAGGGCACTGGTATCCAATATTGTCCATTGATTGCCATGAGCATGCTATGACCAATATGATGGTTTTGAAGCAGCGATGTGCCTTGGTTTTTGGACCTTCCGATGCAAGGAAACCTTGCCAAGGGATGGATCACCTGGGAAAGGGGATGTCGGGGAACTTGGAAGGTGAGTAATTGCATGGAAGGGGGTTACCAAATTGCCCGAGGGACTATGTAGTAGATAAGGGAAGGCCAAGGGATGGATTTGTTTTGGTCATTAGCATTGCCAAATGGAATCAGAATCACATTTAGAAGTGTGGCTTGGAACAATGAGCCGGTAAATATTCATTGAGGGAACATGTAGCATAAGGATCATAGTGTTGGACACTAGATGCAGGTTTGACTTTGGCAGTGGATTCTGGACTTCCTGGGAAGGAGGTGAATCTTGGTACTAGTTCTGAGGGTGGAGGCATGAGCCTCTGGATTCCCTTGTTGCTGGTTGTTGCTAGTGCAAGCTATGTATCCTTCATTATTTTCTTGTTGAGGAAAATGAGTTTTGGTATATGTACATATTTATGTATGGTTTTTATTGTAAATATTGTAATGAGTTGCGTTATAAAGCTCGAGTAAATGATATGATTGTCATGTTTTCAACAGGATGTCATTGTAAATACTGCAACGATCTAGGTTATAAAGCTCCATGGGCAATATGTTTTGTTTTTTAGCGGTTTTGTTGGCCATATGTGCCATAGAACACCGAGGATAGTATTCCCCTAAGGAGGATGGGTCTGTAATAGCCTAGGGTTAAAAGTTCATGTAATAAAGTTAATAAAGGAAAAATAACACCAAGGGCATGGGACACTTATTCCAAGCTAAATGTTGGGCAAAACATCCTAGTGGGTGTCCATTTTGGTTTATTATGGCTAAGGAAATTGGAAAAGGCATTGACAAAGGCTTTGAAAAGGCAAAGAGGAATTAATTGACAATTATTTATCAAAATAAAGGAGAATAGGAGAAAAGGGAGATGAAAGGTCACACATTTGCATGAGAAGTAAATTAAAGGAAAAAATAGAGAAAATTGAATAAAACAGAGGCTTCAATGATGAAAAGTCTTATGAGGATCTTTGTAGCTCTTTTTAGTTGAGCCTTTTGGCAGTTGAGTTTTGGAATTGGTTTAAGAAAGGAGAAGAGCACCAAGAGGAGAAAGCAAAGCAAAGTAAGGACAAGCAAAGGAAGGACAAGAATGCAAAGGAAGGTAAGGAAAAGCAAAAGAAGGACAAGAAAGCAAAGGGAAGCAAGGATCAAGCAAGGAAAAGTTGGATCGAGCGGCTTCAACAGGAATCATAAAATACAAGAGGAAATTACTCAGCCCAATCTATGGTCGAGTGGTATGTGGAAGTACCTGACTTGGTTTGATTTTGCCTATGTTAATAAGAGCTCATTTCCTCTTGTATTTATGAGTAAATGTACTTGTTATGATGTGGCTTTGATGTTTGTTCTTTCCTTGTCATTATTCTAGTTATATGATAGTTATAAGTGTGGTTTTATGATAGATTCACGTTAGGGCTCTTATAATCTTTAATTGGTAAATGAATGGTTATTGAATGCATGACCTAATAGATGTTATTACAATTATTTTGAGAGGGCATTAGACCTTCCTGATGATTCTCAGATAATTCTCAGATCTCTATGTTCAGATATGCATTCATGTCCTGTAGATTTCATGTTTACCATGTGTTTGACGAAATGAATGTCATGGTTAGGCCTGGTTAGATCAAGTCCTTGTCTAAGCTTTATGTCAATGGATTTTTCCTAGTGTCATTTATCATTTATGAAAGTCTCATTAAGTTTTGGGTGGTTGTTGAGAGGTAGACCATGAAAGGTGGCTCAAATTTCGAGGTCGCAAGCTCGGAACTGGGAAATATAGACTATGGTCACTAGGAGGTAGGGTTATCAGAGTGGATGAAAGGTTACAGTTGCTAGCTTGCCTTGTCATCAAAGTGCATGGGGCTCTAGATCACTAAAAAATAAAGCTAACTTAGGGTTTGGGTACCTGGAGTGGTTGTTTAGCTCCTGGGGGTCCTATAGCACCTGAGGCAAGTTAGTAAAGTTTCATATTGTTGATTCCACTTCCTTAACTATACTTAGGGAGTTGAGTCATGTCATAGTATCCCTTCGCTCATGTTGACCCTTGTAGGGCAGTGAAAGTGGGTAAATGTGGGAGGTGGTTTTACATTCTTCATCAACAATTATCATAAAAATATTAATCCCATGTGAAACAACTTGAATTTGAAAAGAAATTTGGTGGGTGAGCCTAAGCCTAGTTTCATCATTTTTAAAGACAATCAAATGAGTTTCCACAAGGTCAAGTCCACCTATAGCAAATAACAATGCATTTTGATGCCTCAAGTAATTTTGGAGGACTTCAAGGGTAGACATGACACGTGGTTCTTGGGTTATAACTTCCACAATACTATAACTATGGGAAATTCATGCATTGTGATTATATGTTGACCTTCAAAGACAACCCTTAGGTGGGTGATGCACCATGTCAAATGATAGCTTCTCTATTTGGAGAAAGCCACCATGCTGAGAGGGAGATTAATCTTTATACGAAGGACCAATCTCAAGATTCTCGTAATCTCGAGTTTGAGTTTGAAAATTAATTTCTTAATGGAACATACACATTTTCATTTGATTGATTACATCTTTGTTGGGGTTACCTACTATGCTCCCTTGAGGAGGTGTCAGGTTTGATGCAACCATTTGTTATTATTATAGTGGAAATAAATTTGTTAGAATAGTGGGTTTCTATGGAGCTCCTTCTCAAGCCAAAAAGCAATGAATATCATCCATCTAAGGACGCTTGTGAGTAATATGGTCTCCATTGCAAATCTTGCAAGGAAACTTCAATTTTATCTTCTCCTTTATGCCTAACATTTTTTAGTTTGAGACATCCCTAGCTCAATATTAGAAATTTTCTTTTGTTCTTCTTCTTGCCTCCAAGTTGTTGAGATTTCTTCATTTGTGTGGACTAGAACAAATGAACCTTGAAGGTCTAAGCAAGGATTATGACACTCTAGGTTGTTGGTGTAGTTGTGGATGGATTCAAAGAGATGGACATTTGACTCATTTATCCACTTAACTAGGCAATGGAAGCATGGAACCAACCATACCATCAACATGTGGTTCCAAATTGGGTTTGACTGGATCTCTCTTGATAGTCTTAGAGGATGTGGAGTTATATCGTATAATATGCTAGAATGACAATAGATCAGGTTGAAATGTTGTGGATGCACAATTACTTTCTCCTTAGTAATTGCCCCTAACACAACTACATCCTTGAAAATCAATGGTAATAATGACTTAACAAACCAATTTATTTGTCATTGACATAGAATTTTGTCTTTGATGAGCATATGCCACTGCCTCCATTCATGAAAATGATTTGAGATATGCATGGTGTTTCTTTAATCGATGATGTCAAAATCTTGGTTTCAATCTCATATCAAATGAACAATTGGACATGTGTGAAAAATGGCATGACCAAGGATGAAAAATCACTATATGGAACACCTAGTAACTCAATGGACCATTTAGCGGTACTTCCTATCAAAGTTCTTTGGAAAATTATTAACCTTAGACTATCATCCACAAAGGACTTTGAAGAACACCAAAGGTGATATGTCGTGACATGTATTGAAGGATCTTCCCTAAGTTTAACATCAAACTTTGGGATATCATATGGTAATTTGTTGGGATTTACTAACCACCAAAGGTGGTTTTTTATGGGTTCATTCATCAAACCATATAGTTAGGTAGATTCAAAGTCGCCAAGAAAGGAAATTTTATGTTGGTGATTGAATTCTAATAGAAATAAGATTGACCTCGTAGTGCCCCCATGTTACTATCCCAAAATACATTGTTGTTTCCAACACTTGTAAAAATGCTATTGGCGATATTAGACATAGGATTGACACTCTAACCAAATGAAAACCATCATTTGTGATTGTTAGGTTACCTATAGGAATGCCCAAAATAGGTGGAAACCCACTTCTAGTAGTAAAACCAAGGCCTTTCCCACCACTGAAATCAAATCTTGATGGGGACACCTATGAAGATACAACAAACATACTAACACTGGGTATATTCGTGGACGGAAATAACATGACCGATGGCATTCCCCAAATGAAAAAAACTAGATGTCATGGGCATAGATGAGGGAGAAGATACCCCAATGGTCATGTGGCTGCAAAGTGACCAGGGGTCGGGGCTGGTCCCCAGGCCCCATTCCTTATACGCTGAGGGTCATATGGTAGAGCGGTGACTGGGGGTCGGGACTGACAGCCCAACCCTTCCCAAACTTGTGCCATTTGAAAACTTAAATAGTAGTTTTTGCCTTTGTATAATAAGACACACCATGTGGCATATTGGCAAATCCCTGCACTATGAAGTCAGAGGTTGAGGGTTCGAACCTCCTAGACCTTAGTCCTTCCATACCAAAATTTTGGATGCCTCTGGGGTGCCACATGGCAAAGCACGATTGGGCCACGTGACACACTGCCATTGGTCTAAATCAAAACCATCACGAACCAATAAAAAATGCGTTAAAACCAGCGAACGAGAACATGCGCGGTGTCAACACTTGGTTGGATCAAGGTACACACAATCACCCTGTTGACTCACCTTATGGTCACCTAGTCAACTGCCCAGTCAAGAGACCTGCTAAAATTTTAGTTGTTGGGCCAAACGATCAGCACGCAATAACTTTAGCATATGGTGACAGATTGAGGTGAAATGAACTTCGTTGGATTCAAAACAACGAGCACTTCGATTGACATCAGTTTCAAGATTTTATGGGCACTTTCATTTTTGAGCTAAAATTTGATCACCTGGTCATTAAGGAAACATGTTATAACCAAGAGAAAACCAATCAACCTATGGCCAACTAAACACCAATAACCATAAAGCGTGCCTTAAAAAATCTAAAGCTTTAATAGGTAAGCTTTCGGTCAAAGGGGGCTTTCAAAAACTATAAATCATATGGGATTTCAAGAACCAAATATCTACTTAGAGAAGGACACCAAGGTGCAAGTACTCTCATGAAGATGGGAATCCTCTAGTGGATCTAAAATATGGATTTGATGTTTGTCGTAGGTGCCACAAGTACTTCCTACTAGTGCTCACCTAAGTAAGGCCCTATAAAAAGTCACTATGGTTACCACTTTACAACAAAAGATTGAATGGAATAATCATGGGTTGAGATTACATGTATGGGCAAGGAAACAAAGCTTGAAATTTGAGAAAGAAGTGATGTTTCCACTATGATCCAAAACCTTGTACACATGATAATCTACAAATAGTAAAACTAGTGAAGAGAGGATATCACTCCACTTGACCTAGTGCAACCTTATGTTTGACACCTATGTTGGAGGTGCTCTTCCAACAAGTGCTCCTTGCTACTAATAAATTTTTACACTCATCAATCAATTCCCATTTTTCATTTTAAGGCCTTGGAGAGTTCACTCTCTATTCCCACACCAAGGCCTTAAGTGATCTGTAAATGGAATGTACTTGTTTAAGGGTGCAAGGTATCCATTTCCCATAATTTCAAAGGTGAGCTGCACACTTCAAGTGACCTCTAAAAAGGTGAAAACTTCCTATTTCTTATACAGAGATAGACTGTAGGGGCATTCACCGGACATGTCACCTCTAAAGAGAGGATGAGTTCCAGAGGCTACCTGGCCCTCTACAGGCTCTGCCTAAAGAAATATCAAAGTAAACACTTAGAAGTCTTTGACATACGCATACTTGAAGTTTGATGTCTTGTGGAATAAGACAAATAACTTTCTGTAGCTGAATAGGTGATTATGTGTGTATGCAAGTTATGTATATTCGTTGTTTAACACTTTATATCAGTTTTGTTTAGCATATCATCTTCAGCAAATAAAGACATCAAAATGATAAAGCAGTTCACCCCTTCTGGGCTACATCTGTTGGACCAAGCCTCTCCAACTAAGCTTGTCCTCTTGTATTAAAAATGCTACAAAGGCTAATACAAGAATATGAGTGTCTCAAAAGACATATCTTACTGTAAATATAGAATCAAAAGATAGGAATTAGCTAAACATGCTCTTTCCCAAGCACTAAACAGTAAAATTGTACCTGATACAGTACTTTCCCCAATTGGCCCTGGTGGCCCCTTAAACTTGCATGGAGAATTTTGAGGTGAAGATGACCACAATTGGTTCTGAAACCTCTTCCATTAGACTCAGAAGGTCGAAAATAGTAGACATAGGCTTTTGAATCACCAAAAATGGATGAACACAGCCCCCAAACAGCTCATCCACTGAAATGGCCCTGGTGGCCCTGAAAGCTTCCTGAAGCTAAAGAGTGATAAGAATGCCTCAACAAGAAAAACAAGCTATAGAAATGGATTCAGAATGCTGAAAACCTTCAAGAATGACCTTCGTTCCACATCCAATGGTTGCACAATTCCCAATGCAGCTCCCAAACTGATTTGGCCCTAGTGGCTCCTGGAACTTCCATGAAGCTAAAACACCTGCAAACGACCTCAGATGGTTGTGAAACCTATGCCAATGGCTTTAGAAGGTCTAAGAGCCCCAAAATAAAAAACAAATTCGTCCAAAATGGACTTTCCTAGCCAAAGTTATGGCCATTTACTCCCAACTGCCAGTTGCCCTTGAAAAACTCCAGCTAACTGTAGTGGAGGTCCAGATAGGTCCGCCAATTATGGCGGGACCACCCAAATTTGGTGCTCTGCCAAATCAGTCGCTAACTGACCGCCGGTTCCCTGGGTAGTGGTCGCATGGCATGGTCATATTACATGGGGGCTGGCCCGCTTTGGTTTTCGCCCAAACCAAATTTAAACTTTAAGAGATGTTTTTGCCGCTCACCATTCAACATGCAGCATTGTGGTATGATGGTAAAATGTTTGGTTATATACCTGGAGGTCGTGGGTTCAAACCACGCGCTCAACCAAAAATTTTGGAACTATATGCGCCCACAGATGTTGACGTCACCTTGGGCCATGTGGGGGCCTCCGGGCCTGCCACGTGGCAACCTGTGATTGGCTGCCCAAAAAGGAATATTACCTAGAATATTCCAAAGAATATTCTACAAAATATACCAAAAGAATATTCTATAGAATATTCCAAAGAATATTCTACAGAATATTCCAAAGAATATTCTACGGAATAGTCTTTTTTTAATATTTTTTTTTGAAAAATATTCAAAAATTAAGGGTTATTGCGCGATTTTATTTTTGGCATAACTTTCTCATACGGCGACCGTTTTTCGAACCGTTTGCGGCACCAGAATCAAGAGGACAATATATATCTGATTGTTAAGGTTTGAACGAGTTCTAAGCACTTTCATTTTTGACCATTTTACGACACTTGGTCCTGAGCTCCTGATCACACCTCCCAAATGAGAAGGCTTTTGGTCCCCAAAAGCTCACTGAATCTCTGAACTGAACTGTACAACACTTGAGGAATAGAAATATCCTCTTCCGTTCAGCCAAAAGAGCATACTGATGCCAAAATGTCCTGCCTTGCCAACTGTCGTCATGGCGACTTTTCGCTGCATAAGCCAAGTACTCGTCAAATCCCGACCAAGTTCTTTCGCCAGACAAATCTGAAATTGCAGGAACCAGCAATGAAACTTGCTGATATATGAGCTGAAACATTCCTCTGAACATGTGGGCTTGCCAACTGTCACGATGCCCATCCATGGCACCTCCGCTCTAGAAGAATATCTGCCTCCCAAATGAGAAGGCTTTTACAAAGATGAAACACTTCATCATTTCTCCTCTTTACAATCTTGGAGATCAAATTAACTTTTTCCAAGTCAATATTAAATTACATGCATGGTTAAAAACAAAGTAATCAACCCTTCAAGTTAATCACACATACATGTTTAAAATACAAGGAAATCATCATGATCCCTATGCTCATGCATATCATTCTCATGCATGTAGTTTATCCTTCAACTTTCTCTTAAGTACAATCATAAGTACAATATCCTCGATCACATGTACATGTACTTTCAAAGCTGAAATGAATATAACTTTCGCTGCGA